>CM055960.1:17671775-17973276 GCA_029490685.1 Schizonepeta tenuifolia | reverse complement strand
ACACACAAATCGAGAATAACAAAACGAATACGAATTCAGCAATGGAAACTTGGTACAGTTGGAACAGCAGAAGCCAGTCGTTTCCAACTGTACCAAAACACACCATGCATGTACACACAAATTGAGAACAAGTAAACGAAGATGAATTCAGCCATGGAAGCTTGGTACAGTTGGAACAACTGAAGTCAGTCGTTCCAACTATACCAAATCACAACAACCATGTACACACAGAATGAGATGAAAAACGTGAAACAACAATAAAATCAAATAGAAATGGATGCCTAATCAGAATTCAACTAAGCAATTCACATCATGTAAACACATTCATAACATAATTACCTAGATTAATCTAAAAACAAGTACAAACGGAACAATTGCATGATTGAAGAGAATTTTAGAATAACCTTAATAATCTTAGAATCGCATGTTCGTGGAGAGGAGATTGTCTGAGAAAGTAACTCCGATCCAGAGATTTTCGTCGGTGATGTCATCGGAGATAGGTGAGCTCGAGAAATCGTGTCGGATCAATTTCAAATGGTGACGGAGATAGGTGAGCTCCGATCCTAAATTACAATTCCCTTGTATGTATGTACGGATATTACATATTTTGGAACAATTTCCTTGCTTTTTTCCCTTGTATGCTCTCTACATGAGGAGCATGAAATTGACTCGCATATATAGGAGCATAAAATTGAAGATACAGATACTGATATGTGTGATTCTTGCATGAATAATATGTATATTCATCTCGCTATTTTTTTCTTCATTAGACACATTTACTTATTTGTATATTCAAAGCTTGTGAGAAAATACATGTCGCCCGACTACCACTAGATTCTCCGCTCTCAACGCTCACAAATTGCAGAAAAATAAATCGGAAGCATGGCCAATGCAAGAGCTTGCCACCAATGAATCTCTCCCTTGCCCGGCTTCACCGGATGCACCGACGAACTCCACCAAGCTCGACAACAGCTCACGCCTATCTCACCCTCACCGGTGCCGTTGACGCTGCTCTAATGGAAGGATAATGTCAAGTTACTTCTCCATCAGAAGCCAAGATATTTTGTCGGACTCATTGCTTTTCCAATAACTTCGTCTGCATCTGCAAACTTTTTGATTTACCTAACGAGCTCACAGGCATCGTGTTGGTGCCGGCTTTAGTGAGACTCATCGGCTCGTCTGCATCTCATCACTACGATAATAAATAGGTGCCCAACAACTTGTCATGACTAAAGTATAGGCCCAAAGTTCACTAATTATTACTTATTGCGGCCCACTTTATAGAAGTTGAAGGACCTCCGACTCAAGGTTGTCCAACGGCCTAACCAGACACGTCAGCACAACAGCCCACGATATTTAAACAAGTCAGTTGGACTAATTAAAGACTAATTCAAATCACTTTCTTTCCACAATAGTCGGAACCACTTGAGAGGGGATGGTGGGTGAATAAGGCTGACGACTAGGGTATAGAGAAAACCCTAAATCGACTAAGCGGCCAATATAAATAGGTGGCCACTACGTCCGATTGATCCATCGAATCATTCACACTCTCAATCTCTACTCCATCTCTTGCCCTATCCCCCGTCATTCGATTTCTCTCCTTTTCTCTCTTCTTTTAGGCTATCGGATCCATCGGTCGCACCGGCTACACTGGTACCACATACCCTCTTGACACTCTAACTCTCTATCATCACCATCCGGACGTCTCGGACACCTGAGAAGTCATTATTATTGCATTTCTCTACTATTTGATTATTTCTTTTACAATTTAATATCATATTATTTCGATAACTGACATGAGCATCGGAGGTCCATCGACCGACACCCCCGCTAGTGTTCCGTTGGACTCTTACATATGTTACTTGTGACAGGTTGCTTAGTTCCCTATCAACCACGTTATCCATGCCTTCCAAGAAGTAGGATTTATCCCCTACAGAACCTAAAATGGCCCAATATGTATCTTATGTTCAAGCCCAACTCACCCATTAAGTGATAATAGGCTTTGGCCCATGGGTTGACTTATATAATTACTAGTTCTCTCTTGCAAAATCTAATAGCACCAAAGAGTTAGAGAGTGAAAGTAGTGAGTGAGAACTCACAAGTTTGTGAGGGTTTGGAGTTAAATAGAGATCTTGGAGGATTGCTAACCATGTGGCATTCAAGATCAAGACGGACATATTCTAGAAGATCAACTAGTGGAATCATTCCATAAGAAACGATATATCTAATCCTTCTATGTTTGCTTTAAATTAATAGGAGCATGCAAGTATGATTCTTGTATATTGAGTTAAATATCCAAAGAAGTTTGTGTGTGAATTGGTTCGGCTTTCATTATTCGTTCTTTTAATTATATTTAGTTATTTCATTAAGGGTAGATTAGTCAATAAAATCCTATTTGGGTTTATGAGAGAAGAATTACTATTTTTACTAATTTCCCCCAAACAAATTCAAAAGTGCTAGAATTAATACTTTAAAAATAGGGACAATAGCCTGTAAAACCTAAACTTTTTTTCAAAATCGTAAATTGCACATCAATTTTTTTTTTCCCCAGCTGACATAACCGTCTATTTTAGTCTGATTTTGCACATGTTCACTGATTTCCCCCAACTGAAAAATGACGTGGAGACCGGAAATGACACGTAGACGCCGGAATATGCAAAACGACGTCGTTTTGTTATAATTTAATTTAAAAATAATAATAAATACAAAATTATATTCCACCTCATTGTTTAAAAATAAAAAATAAAAAAATCTTTCTCCCTCTCTCATGTTCTCTCTCTTCCCCTCACCCTCTTGTTCTCTCTCTTCCCCTCACAGCCAGGCGCCAGTCAATCTCCATCTCCACCTCCGACCGCAACCAGTGACGCCGACCCGAAAGTAGCTCTCCGACCTTCCCAAACCATCGATGGGAAGCCTCTCCCGCTCCTCCTCGCTACAAAATTGAGCAAGAAATCAAACCCCAGATCTCTCCCTCTCCCTCTCCCTCTCCCGCTCCCCCTCACTCCTCCGCCGCCCCACATTCCTCGTCTCTGCCGCCGCCGCCTCAGATCTCTCCACCGCCTTCCCGCCGCCTCCCTCTTCGGTTCTCTCCCCGACGACACTCTCTCCGGCCTCAGCCTCAACCACCTCTCCGGCCCCCTACCGCCGACCTCTCCTCCCTCTCTCAGCCCCGAACCCCATCCCAACCATAGAAAAATTCGGCCACCAAGCGCAGCCGCCTCGCTGCTAACTCTGACTCCCTCTTCTTCGCCTGTTCTCGGCGAAGTCTCGCCACTCCGGTGACGACGGAGGGTAAAGGAGACCAAATGGTCTCGCCGGAACAGCGGCGACGCGACTAGCCTGCTATAGTTGTTGTTGTCCGAGACTTGGCGAGAACTTCGGCGAGAACTATAGCCTGCTATAGTTCCAGACTTGGCGAGAACTTCGGCATGAAGTGTACTCCGTCATTCGCCGCCATTCGCCGCCCTTCCGCCGCCGCATTTTTCTCCTAGAAACTTGTGGATTTTTGTTTCTCCAGTTCTGAGGAAATGGGAACAGGAGAGAGAGGAGAGATTGGGAGATTTTTTTAATTTTTTAATTTTTGTTTTTTTTAAGTGAGGTGGAATATAATTTTGTATTTATTATTATTTTTAAATTAAAATATAACAAAACGATGTCGTTTTGCATATTCCGGCGTTTACGTGTCATTTCCGGCCTCCACGTCACTTTTCAGTTGGGGGAAATCGGTCAACATGTGCAAAATCAGACTAAAATAGACGGTTATGTGAGCTGGGAAAAAAAAAACTGATATGTAATTCACAATTTTGAAAAAAGGTTTAGGTTTTACAGGCTATTGTCCATTAAAAATATTATTGCCATAATTTTGTGTTTTTTTCCTTCAAAAATGTTATAATCTAACAATAATTAATTATAATGCATCGTTAAATCTAAACTATTGATAACAAAGATTAAAAGTTTAAATTTATTTTCATTTTTCAACTAATATAGCATTATCACCTTTATCTTCTTGCTCTAGTGCGGTCTACAAGCATAGGGACACATTTAAATAAATCTGCACCATTTATTTTCTACAGCACAACTTTGTAAACATGAACCAACGTTTATAAAAGAGTATTAGTATTTACTTCGGGGTTCTACATCAAATATCCTGTTTGAGGAGAAAATTTTACCTCAAATTATATATTTTTTTCTTGCAATTTTCTTTTCCCAGTAAAGCAACTAAATTTGTTTCTCTTATTTTGTATCTGCAGTTTGTTTCAGTTGTTTGTATTATTCATTTTGGACCTTTCCCTATTGTTTTATTATATTTATCCGTTTTGGAACTTTCCAGTATTCTGTATTTTTGGCCTGTTTTCTTTTTCTTTTTCCTATTTTTAACATTGCAATGACTCTTTGGGAAACAAAAGAAATTTACAAAACAATACTACAAAATAAATTCTCAGACTTTTTTAAATACTAGTACTAGTAATAAAGAATAAGAATGATAATGACGTGGCCGACTATAATTGTGGACCAATTAACTTTCAATTATCGAGGTCTGACACACACGTGTAGTGGTCCTTATTCTAGGCGTGTAACGCGTGTTCATACTTGGCTGATAAGTCGAAGCAGGGTGGTATATAAATAGAATAATTTTGGTTCGGTTTGGTTCGATTCGGATTTGTGATATTCGAATTCGAAAATTTGTGATTCGAATATATATACGAATACTTTTTTTGATTCGGTTAGTTAATAAATATGAATTCAAAATTATGATATTTAATTCGATATTCGAAAATATTCTATTCAAAATATAATATATATATATATATGTATATTTAAAAATTAAATTAAAAGCCAAAGTAAAATAAAAATAGTAATCTATTTCTAAAACAATGTAACCCTATCTTTTTTTCTTTTGCCAGTATCTTTATTTTTCGAATTTATTATTGAGTGTTTATTAGGCAAATGTATTGGATATAACATTCGTTAATTAAATTTAGTATTTAGTTGATTCTTAAGTGAAATATTATTCAAGAAAAATTCCTTCAAAATTGCGAATCAAATAGTGTATCATTTCGAATCGAATATTCGAATACTATGTTTATAATCAACTCAAAAAAATGAACCGAATATTCGATTCGAATCGATATTCGCGAATATCATTCCGAATCGAATACGAATAAAAAAAAATTCGAGGCCGATTCGAATACTGATTCGAATATGTAATTAATGTTACGAATTCGAATCGAATACACCTCTATTCGCTTCGATTCGTTTTGTTTACAACCCTAGCCGTAAGCGGTGCGATACGATTGACTGCATTTGCATCTTTTTATTAAATTCATTTTACTTTATTTGACGTATCATTTCATTAAGTTCATTTTCTTAAATAGAAATGCACACTATAATAAATGCTCCCTCCGTCCCATGAAAGATAGTTTAGTGGAATATTTTATTGATAAAGAATGTAAAAGTAGTATGAATAAATAATAAAGAATGTAAAAGTAGTGTGAATGCAAATGTAAAAGCAGTGTGAATGTAATTAATTATTTCCTGAAATAGAAAGGGGTCATCTTTCGTGGCATGTACCAAAAAGGAAAGAGGGTCATCTTTCGCGGGACGAGGAGTACATTACTCCCTCTGTCTACGGAATGGTTGCCACGTTCATTTGTAGTAGTAGGGGCCACATAATATATTATATTTAACTTTATATTTCTCACTACTTCACTCATATTCATTGTGTGACCCTTACTCCACTCACAACAATACTCACTATTATCCACTACTACCTACTATTTTCATAAAACCCGTGCCGTCCACAATGTGACAACCATTTCGTGGACAAAGGGAGTACTATAATTCATAAATTATCATATATGCCACTAAAAAGCTACTAACTCCAGTCTTTCTTCTACTTGATGTGACAAAAATACCCCTAAAAAATTATTTTATCTTTTTAATTTTATTATAAACAACTCATTTTCTTAATATATGTGTCCATCTAAATTAGCTTACTTAAAAGATACGGAGAGAGTACTATATTTCAACGCAAAGGCATTAGATAGGATAAATTGCATAAAGTATTCATGTGTTCTCTTAGGCTATCCACATCCCTTAGAGCACCCTTAGGGTGTTCTAAGGGGTGCTCTAGCACTCGAGCACCCTTAGAGCACTCTACCCCTGCAACGCAAGGGTGCTCTAAGGGTGCTCTATCTTTAATATTAAAAAATTTCTCATTTTCATTTATTAAATTAATTCATAAAATTTCATTAATAAAAATAACATTAAACATTACATTAATTAAAAAAAACTAACATATTACAATAATTAAAATAAAAAACATTACATTAATTAAAAATGCTAGACTACTCCCGAAGAGGACCAAATTTTTGGTAGAGGTGCTCGGTGAGATCATTGGTAAGCCGATGATGCTTTTTTTTGATCTCTCAAGTCGGCATTCCGTTGCATAAATTGCCGAAAGCAGATCGGAGTTGTCCGCAAGTGTACCCCGCTACTGGACGGAGAGTCGGAGTCCTCTCTCCAATTCTCCACATCTTCCTGCTCGTCTTCGATGATCATGTTGTGCAAAATAATGCACGCGAACATGATGTCTCGGAGATGCTTCTTGTACCAGCACTGACCCGGAGCGCGGATTATTCCCCATCGGGCTTGGAGCACTCCAAAGGCTCGTTCTATGTCCTTTCTGGCAGACTCCTGCATCTTCTTGAACCTCGCCGTCTTTAGGTCGGTTTCTACCCTCGGCTATTTGATCAAGGTAGGCCAACAAGGGTAGATCCCGTCGGTCAAGTAGTACCCCTTGTCGTAGCGGTGTCCGTTGACGGTGAAGGTGCACGGTGGAGCTCTATCCTCAAGCACGTCGGTGAACAAGGACGACTGGTTGAGGACGTTGAGGTCGTTGTTGGAGCCGGCAACCCCAAAAAAGGCATGCCAGATCCACAAATCCTGCGACGCCACCGCCTCCAAGATTAATAGGCACCCCGTGATCGCCGCGAGTGTGGACACCCGCCCACCCTTTTGGACAGTTCCTCCATTCCCAGTGCATGCAATCCAGGCTCCCGAGCATCCCTGGAAACCCATGCCTCAACTCGTGCATTTGGAGCAGACGCGCAGTGTCGGCAGCGTTGGGCTTCCTCAAGTACCGCTCGCCGAAGAGGTCGATGATTGCCCGGCAAAATTTTTTTAGGCAAAGCCGGCCCGTGCTATCTCCGATCTTCAGATACTCGTCGAACGAGTCGGCAGCACCACCGGTCGCCAGTTGTCGCACCGCCATCGTGCATTTTTGCACCGCCGTTAGCCCCCATCGCCCGAGTGCATCTTGTCGATGCGTGAAGAAGTGGACGTTTTCCTCCAACGTCCTGCAGATGCGCAAGAACAGATGCTTGTGCATCCGGAAACGGCGTCGGAAAAACTGCTCGCCGTAGGTGGGGTGGTCGGCGAAGTAGTCGGCGTGGAGGATCGCACACGCCGCTTCTCGGTCGCGGTCGACGAAGTCTCGCGCCCTCTTCTTCTTCTTTTTTTGCTCCGCTTGGTGTGCACGTATGTAGCGATCCACGTCCGCCATCATCTCCAGCACCTCGTCGTCGGTGCCGCCCTCGACATATTCCTCCGACGAATCGGAAAAAATAAGTTCCTCCGATGAAGATATTTTTTTAGGTTGAATTTGAGAGAGAAAGAGGATGATAAAATGGTGTGAGATATATGAGGGAGTGTGGTGGTATTTATAGGTGAAGAAAAAAAAAAAAAAAATTAAACACGGCATAGCCGTTGCCGCAACGGGCAAACTTTTTCGAATATATACATTAGGCGCGTGCAATGCACGCGCCGTAATTTTTTTTTTTTTTCCAAAACTGCTCGCGCGTGCCGAGCACGCGCCGGACTCGAGCTCGTCTCGAGCGCTCGGGCATGCCTCGAGCTCGTGCCGTCTGCCACGCGGGGTGCTCGAGCCACCCCCTGCTCGATGTGGTCTCGAGCACCCCCGCTCGATGAGCGTTGCAGACAGCCTTAAAATCTTGTACTCCCTCGTATTGTCATATTCCAAATAAAGAAAATTAACCCTTAAAAGTCCTCCAAAATTAATGGGGCTTACATACTTTCTATCTTTTTATCCTTATTAATCTCCGTGCCGAACAGTAACATGACAATTTCAGTGAGTCGTAGGGAGTACAAAATATCGTGCTCCCTCTATCTCAGGTAAGTATGACTAACATCCGTCTCAATTTAATATGGTATTTTCTTTTTAGGATTTATCTTTTACTTTTTTACCCTTAAAAGTTAAATATATTTATTTTTTTATAAATTTCTTCTTACATTAAAATATTAACAACACATACTAAATGAATCTATTTCTTCACTTAAAATATTCATATCAAATATTTATTTATCTATTCTTAAAATATATGTATAACCCCCACATCATACTAAGTGGAGCACGAGGGGGTATGTTCTATAAATTGCGTAAAAAATCTTTACGAATTAATATAATCTGTATAGAAAATTCATTTTGTTAAAAATAACTAGCAGGATTCATACTTGCGCTTTCACACATAACTAAATATAAATGTCATTTATCCACTGTTCTGCGGATTGGTCATATTGTTTCCACCTTTCACAATGAGAGATTTTTCACCTAAAGAATCGTTTTTTTATCTTTTGGTAAATATAGATTTTATTAACCAAAAATGACTTGTTACATCCAAGAAACACAAAACTAAAACCACATGAACCCTAGTTCTCAAAATATTTCAGAACTTTAGGGTGGTGATTGCCTCGCATTGCCATCATAATCTGATAGATACTGTAACAACCCATCCCGCCTAGCTACTAGCCTACTACTTCAGGAAGGACGGACTGAAACCATATCACAATCCTACGCCGGGTGAACCATGACGGACTACTTAAGCATTTCTCTTTTCTTATCAAGGCTCCCTTTTGAACGAAAGAATAAGAGGGGCGCCTAGCATGCTCGGGACTAGGTTATTCACGCGACTTTGAGGCGTTGAAGAAATTGAAGATATGTTTGTCAAAGGACTCCTAACACGCTCGGTTCTATGGCTTCGAATCAAACATCAAGGGCCAAGTTTCAACAATTGAATCAATTTATCAAAGACTTTCAAGAGGCCCGTTGGAAGCCCAAAACTGATTTTAAATTTGTAGAAAGAAATTCACGATTCGATAGTTGTCAAGCATCAAAGGGGTTCGGGGTGCATGTCGGGGATCTAGTTACAGACCCAACAAAATAATATGGTTACAACCATATCGAATAAATGAATTCGCAGCGGAAAGAAAAGTTCTGAGATATGTATGGAGACTCATATCCCAAGCTTGTGTAACATAACGACAAACGGGGAATCCTCTGAGCTTGCCCTCATCCCGCCCAAAATTACCTACATTTTTTTAAGAAAATCAATGCAGAGCGTGAGTACAGGGTACTCAGTGAACACATGTAAAAACTTACTATATATGCTTTGAGAATATATAAATTTAAACTTGAGCACCGAGGGTTTTTATTTAAGAAAGTACCTTGGACAAAAGTCAAAATATTTTCTTACATAAACGACTGCAGTCAAAATATAAGTGAGTGAACCAAAAGTGTCTACAACTTTAATTAAGCAGTGAAGAGAAGGAGGCTTCCTTCTAATCACCGGGAATCGGCTAGAGGCTCACGATTCCTATTGTGCACAAATCTCACCTGGCGTTAGACCGAATTCGTTTTTCAACTTAGTAGATGGATCACACACAACATCAGAGAAATAGGCAAGTTAAACAGTTATAAAATATGCTTCATCATAAATTAAGGCCACGAGGGGTCCTCAGTTGAGAAAAGCCCACCTTAAGCGATGCTTTCCCTAGCTTTCTACTTTGCTTTCCTTCCACGCCTTCACTTCACTTCTCCTCCGGATATTCCTTCAATCGAACACGATTTAGAAATGGAATAAGGGAATACAAGAAATGAATCTTATCCTTCCAACTTATCTTATCTTAAAAGGATATTTCTTCATCTTAACGAAGGCATCTAACAATAAATGAATTCAAAGGATTCCTACTACTTCCTTACACTTACTACACATGCTTATCAACTTTCTTCTACTATGCATACTTAGATATGATCATAATATGCAAACTTCAACATGCAAACTTCAACATGCTTGGTCTCTTACGACCACACAACTTGCAAAGATTCATGCTTTATATCAACCAAATGAGTCTTAATACTTCTACATCATGCTCGTTTCCAATCATATCCAAAACATGCTACTGTATCTTCACATCATTCTTAACTTTACTTTACTTAGTCTCTTATAATTACATCCTTTCAAGTAATCATGATAGTTAGAAATCCAAACAAGTCCTAATCATGCTCGTCTAAATTATCATACATACTTCTATCATGATATCATAACATACATTGAGAAGTCATGCACTTACTACTTTGCATAATTTTCGGTTATAACAAGACATAGGGCTAGGGTGTCTCATTTTCATGCATACCACTTCCAATCATGCTCAAATATATCAATAAGGGATCGTACATCATCAATTCATCAATACGAGTTCATAAACAAAAATCCCTAATTCTACTACATACATAATTTTCGGCACTTGTCAAATATTCATGCAAAAATTCCCAAAAAATTCCATATAAGCTCCAAATCTACCCAAGAACAAGGTTCCATGCATCATCAAGATCTCACTTCCTTCTACACTTAGAACATTCAAAATTCTCACATAATTGAGTAAGGGTGTTTCAGATCATGAAATTCATACATGGATAGATACATCTAACTCCCTAAACCTCAAATCTTACATCAATTTTATCATTTAAGACATAAATCAAAAAACCCCTAATTTTAACCCTAAAATCGGTTAACATGCAAGATTCAAGGGTTTGATGATTTCATGCAATTGAATCCGTAAAAGAGGTTTATTTGGGACTAAAAACAACATACTAAAGGGTTAGGAGGATTCAAGAACTCCTCCTTAAGTTCATGTAGGGGCCAAAATGCATAGAGTAGGAAGGAAGGATTTTTCATGCAAAATTCCACCATAGAAATGAAGTATTTAACATAAGAGAGTAGATTCTAACCTCCACTCAAGATTCTATGAAAATTCTCTTGGATCAAGATCTCAAGATGTGATTTTTGGAAGAAAAAGTATGAATGTGTGTGCGTGTGGCTGCCGATTTTGAGTAAAAGAGGGGAAGAGTGGTCTTATCATTTATTATATAGATGACACTTATGTTAGAATGCATGGTTAGATCTTGATCTCCCAAAATGAATGGCTAGGATTCTGTCTTGCAAACCAAGTTTGGTAGGTGGAATATGATGAGGACAAGTGTCCATGGTTGGACTTGATGAGGTGGTGACAAATGTCACATTCTAGATGGTTGTGATCCCCACTTTATATGCTACATTGTGTACTTATACTCAAAATTGACTAACACACACATTTTGCTCTTTTCTTGAACGTTTTTGGTCTTGAAATTTTCACCAAAGTTCTTAAAATCTTGTCACGAATAACATACTAAGATTTGGTGAAAAACAGAGAACTTTCGATTTTTCACTAAAAGACGAAAAAACTGCGTTTTTGGCCCGAAAAACAGAAATTCAACTTTTCATGCAAATCATTGCAACAATTCACATTCTAATGCACACATAAGTCACTTAAGATCATATAAACATATACTTCACGTAATCATGCATTCATTCACCGAATTCGGCAAAATTCAGAAAAATTGCTATTTTGGAAAACTTTCCTTTTATGGAAACTCTCTATTTTAGGAAACTTTCTATTTTAGGCAACTTAGAGGGACGGGGCGTTACATCCTACCCTCCTTAAAGAAATTTTGTCCTAAAATTTGCATACCTTTAAGAAAAGCTCGGGGTTCTTCTGATGCATTTCGCTTTCTAACTCCTAAGTCGCTTCCACATGATCTTGACTTGGGGAATTTCTTTGGTTTTAAGCTTATGAACCTTCCTATCTAGGATCACTTCCGGTTCTTCCACATAGCTCAGATAAGGCTCTATCTAAGGCTACTTCCTCTTGCCTAATAACGTGTTTCGGATAGAACACGTACTTCCTTAACTACGACACATGAAACATACTATGAGGGTTTCCAAAACTTGGCGGCAACGCCAACCTATAAGCCACGGCACCGATCCTAAAGAAAGAATAATAAACAATAAAAAATTGAAAACTAAAGACAATGAAGAAATAAAAGACTAAAATAATAAAAGATAATTAAACAATAGAAAACATGTAAAAAAAAGAAATAAGAAGATAATAAAAAAAGAAATAAAACAAATTATAATAAAAATAAATAATAATAAAACAAAATGAAAAATGAAAATAAAAAATCATAAAACAAAAGACAAAAAGGAAATAAAAATTTAAAGGCCTAGTGTTGAGACGAATCAAACACGCGACCTTTAACTCTAAAGATAAAGCTCCTCCATTGCCATTTGGTCTAATTTGCTTTCATTCACCTGTTGTTATGTTATATACGCATGCATGCGTGTGGGTCGGGCATGGGTAGGGTCGCGGCCGGAGCGGGTTACGCGCGGATGGGAACGTATTCAGTTTTATTAAGGCTCATGTAATTAATTGTGAGCATATTATCCAAAAACCGTTGGATCTAAAAGAAGAAATAATTTTGCTAATTGTACTAATTAAGATACTTTTAATTGGATTTGATTATCAACTATCAAATTGTTTACCATTAGTGTGAATCACATGAAGTGACTGCGAATTCAACTTTCACAAAAACAGTGCATCTAGAATTTTGAATCCTTTTTCTTTTCCTTATCTACGTTTGTTGTTGTAACGACATAGTACAATCTAGAAGCACCGATAAAAACTCAATATAACATGAACATGGACTTGAGGTCGAAAAAGCATCCCCAATACAATTTCACTCTTGACATGTAGTACGAGATAATATAACTTTGGGTTAATTTGCCTAAAATACACCACCTTTTTCGAATTTTGAAATTTAGCATAACTTTTTTTTACTTTATCTAAAATATACCACCTTTACACCCTTTTGAATTTTGACATGAAATTCGACGTGGATGTCGGAATTATACACGTGGAATTTTTCTCCGGCGAGAAAAATGACGTCGTTTTTGACTAAAAAAAAGAACGAGTATAAATTTGCCTAAAATACACCACCTTTTCCGGATTTTGAAATTTAACATGACATTTGCAAAATTCTATGTAAATACACCACCTTTACATTTATTTGATTTTTGACACGAATTAAAAAATCCACAAATTATTTCAAATTGTTTCAATTTACGCGAACCAGAAAGCAATTACCAAATAATTTAATTGCTGTTAATTAAGTCTTTATAAGCGCCAATTACCAAAAGAAAGAAAAAAAGAACTAATACACTTGAAAATAATGGCTATTAATGGTCTTTATAAACAATAGAAAATTTCCAAGTATTCAACATAACAAAATCCAAAAAGCGCACAATTTCGGAGAAAAGGTGGTGTATTTTAGATTGAAAAAAGAATGAGTGTAAATTTACCTAAAACAGGAACGAGTGTAAATTTGCCTAAAATACACCACCTTGAAAAGTTCTTTTTTTTACACTCGTTCTTTTTTTTAGTAAATTTGACTATATAATGTACAATTCCAGCAACCACGTCAGACATACTTTGGGAGTTTTCGAATTTCATGTCAAAATTCAAAAGAGTATAAAGGTGGTGTATTTTACGCAAAGTAATTAAAGGTCATGTTAAAATTTAAAATTCTGAAAAGGTGGTGTATTTTAAGCAAATTAACTCAATATTAAATTGCCACGTAAGTGACACGTCAGCTTAAAAATATCACGTTAGCTGCCAAAAATTTTTGCCGTGTCAAAATTCAAAAGGATGTAAAGGTGGTGTATTTTAGACAAAGTAAAAAAATGTCATGTTAAATTTCAAAATTCGGAAAAAATGGTGTATGTTAGGCAAATTAACCCTATAACTTTTGTAAGGTTTTGACAAACTAAAAAATTTATGTTATTAAATTATGAAAATGTGAGGGGTATATATATATATATATGAGAAATCATATGTAAAAGGTTTTTTCCGTAAGAAATAATAAGCAATCTAGAGTGTCCATAATTGGTGATCTACGGTTAAGAATAATTGTAGTATATATAACATATTTTATCCGATTTTATAACATATGTAAAAGGTTTTTTCCGTAAGAAATAATAAGCAATCTAGAGTGTCCATAATTGGTGATCTACGGTTAAGAATAATTGTAGTATATATAACATATTTTATCCGATTTTATAGCATGTAGGGTCAATTTTGTATTTTTACTTCTTATCTTGGACGGTTTTTTCCCTAGAATCAAGGGATTTGTGGTGGTTTGATTTTATTATCCTAAACTTTCTCGTACGTTCAGAAAATATCACGCATATATGATACTCTTCTTGATTTATTCTAATATTTTATTTGCATTGGTTTCTAGTTTAATAATTAAATTTACTTTTATTCCTACCATTTTTCGTACTTTTTAGCTATGTATTTCGTTTTACAATATAGTGCATTTGATGTAATATACCAATGCATAATTTCCTTCCGCAGATATAAAATTAATATTTTTTAATGCATTTCATTTTTCTTACGGTATCATTCTTGATCTGTTGATCATTAATTTAACATATTTATTTGTATAAAATGAACAATCGAGTTCGATTTAAATTTTCATATGCATGTAGTGCATTAAGAAAAAGTTCAAAATGCATTATTGAAAAACAATTTAAGTATAATGCGTAGATTAATGCAGTATTTATTAATTTAGGATACATATAATCTTTAAGAAATAATATTAAAATATAATGTATTGTTCACATTGATCCAATTTCTCGGCATTTGGTTTTCATTTGGTTGTTTTATCCAAATTCCATAATTGTCGCTAATGTGTGTATTGGAAGGCATTTTATTTGTTCAAGTTTACCCTCAACATATTAGGAGTCCTACTATCAATATAAAATCTGTAGATTTTTGTTTGAATCTGGATCATCCATTATGAAGTAATCAATGACCTAAAATACTTCCTATTTATTACGCTAAAGGGATTTTACATGTGAACTCATCCCTATATATATATATATATATATATATATATATATTATTAAAATATTTAAATATGTGAGGCGAGTATACTACCTCCGGAAGCATGGTTACATGAATCCTACCGCACACCCCTGCGGATGCAAATACAGATTGGGACGCCATCGTGGAAGCCAACAAACTTGAAAGGTGTGGTCTCAGTCTCACCATCTGTGTTAATTTGGTTTTGGGAGAAACAGAGGTGTTGTGCTTGTGTTTCTTGCTATGCAGACTTGAGTGAGAAAGACAGAAGTGAGGGGAGAAAATGAAAAACACGAGGGTAATTTAGTCTTAACCAATCTAATCTGTGGAATTGTTGAAACAAGGGATGTAATCAATCTAGATCTAATATTCAATGTTATCTTCTGCGGAAACCAACGACTGTGAATTGTCTACTAATCTCTTGTTGATATAAGAAACACTAGATTTACCTGTGCGCGTATTGCGCTGGACAAAACTTAATATTTCGATTCTATATTTTTAGTCAATAGAAAATATTTAAGTATTATTAATCTATATTACAACTAAATATTTTAAACTAATAAAATTTATCTCAATTAACATTCTTACATACTCCCTTCGTCCATAATTTAAAGTCTCACTTACCCCAAAATATTTGTCCACAATTTAAAGTCTCACTTACCTTTTTCCACTCACATTAAGTGGGACCTACTACAACTTTCACTCCCATCCAACTTCTTCCATTCATAGTATGTGGGACCTTTATTCCACTCACAACAACTTTAACTCTATTTTATCTTTTCCACTAACAACAAGTAGGATCCTTATTCCACTCACAATAATTTTAACTTTCAACCCACTTCTTCCACTCCCACTAAGTGGGACCTTAACTCCACTAACTTCACTTTTCCAGTTTTTCTTAATCTCCGTGGCAATACCCAAATGGAACTTTAAAATGTGGATGGAGGGAGTATAATAGTAATACATTTAGCAAACACAAAAATTAAATTAACATGACAACTATCTTTTTGTACTAATAATTCAGTATACACATCATTATCTAGAAAACTACATTTGTCAAACTTCAAAACTTAATATTTAAATTTGAAAAATTGAAATGATATGAGAAAATGAAAACATGTCAAGTCATGAATTTGTTTTGAAAAGTGTGCAATTATTTGCATGTAATATGCAAAATAAGGCGGAATTTATCAAACTCCAAAACTTAATATTTGAATTTAAAAAATTGAAATGACATAGGAAAATGAAAACATGTAAAATCAAGAATTTGCATTGAAAAATGTGTAATTATTTGTATGTAGCATGCAAAATTGAAGGGAAAAAACATTATAAATTATTTTGCTTTAATATAGTATAGATATGGTAAAAAAATATAACTTTATCTTTCATTTTACACATCGACAAATGGTACTTTAATTTCAATGGTGCAAAAAACATCTTTATTGCAATAAAGATAAACTTAACTAAATGACATATTCCATCTGTCTCATTCAATAAGTCTCATTTTGTCATTTTGGGTGTCTCACTCAATAAGTCTTATTTTCTTATTTGGCAAAGATTAACACACTAATCCCACTTTATGTCACACTCAAACGTGAATAATATTGTTTATTTTATTGTACAGTGTTTTTCCACTCAGTGCACTTTAATATTAATAATAAAATACTACTTTAATCACACTCTAACTATCTTTTTCTTAATCTACGTGCACATTCCAAATGTAACTTGTTGAGTGGGATGGAGGAAGTACAATAAAACCGCTATAAATTAATATTGTTGGTACCATGAAATTTTATTAGTTAAGGAGATATTAATATATCGATAAATTAATTAATAATCTATTAACTAAAAGGGTGATTTTTCAATTTTAATAAATATAATTGATATAAAGATCGGAAATAAATTGTACATATTTTTTTAATGTATTCAAATTAAAGAAATTTATGCATCGATTAATTTTCAACGCGAAAGAAAACATCAAATACGACCACCATGCTTAACTTTTTATTTCACTTGAAAAACTCGACATTGAAATTTTAAAATGTAATTAAAAAAGTGAGATATGTAATTCACTTAGATTTAAATTAAATAGAGAACTATACACCCTTTGTTTTGAATGTAATTAAAAACATAGAGATAATATCCACTTAAAATTATGTTTCAAGAAAAATGGATAACAATAAATTCACATTTTAACAAATTATTATAGTAACTATATATAATTGTAATAATTAAGAGCTATTAATTTATAGTATTAGTGGAACCTACATATTTGGAAAGGTGATTTAAAAAAAATAAATTAGATTATTATCTTATTAAAATTGATGATTTTTAATAAGGGTTCAAATTGGGATCGAAGAAATTTATTATATTAAAAGATGTAACTATTGGTGGAGTCACCATCATCTACAGCAAAACCCATATAAATTAATACTTCATCCGTCCATGATAAATGTAGTACGATTTCCTTCCATGATAAATGTGATCCAGCCAAAAAAGGACATAACCTTTACCCCTTTATAATTAGATTCTCTTTATTTAACAATAACTTTCAATTATTTAATTCTTCACCATATATAACAAATAATTGTAAAGTATTATTTTATTATTTCTGGCCGTCCCCAACTACATATTGACTCGTATCTCTAGCTCTGATCAAACTGACATCATGATTAACTAAAAGTTTGTTGGAAATGCAACTGATCTCCTCCGATGAATTTCCCATGATATCTCCATTCAACAGGGAAATTCCTGAATCATATGGACTAAAGTTCAACCCATCGAAAGGTGAAAAACTTGCAGTGCTACTAAGCGGGGATAAGATGAAAGGGGGAGTCCGAGTCATACATGTGTCAACATTCATCAGCTCATCAACATTAATCATAGGCCGAGAGCAGAAGGAGAACATGTAATCATTGGTAAATTCAACAATTATCTACAACAAAACTTCTATAAATTAATACTTCATATGATTGTTCCCTTGGGGACGAGTAAAAAGTGAGCGCTTGAGACTGAGAGGTATCGGGTTCGAACCTTATGAAGAGTCTCTATAGGTTGAGTCTGTCACACCTCTACTTGAAAAGTGTGATTTACCTGCCCTATATGATTTGCAAGCTACTACACAAGTGACGAGAGTTTACTCAGTGCGCACCGAATGTAGTAGCTACTTCATAAATTAATAAAATCTCTAATATAATAAAACATTCCGGTTTCAACTTGGCCCTTATAAAAAATCATCAATTCTAATAAGGTAATAATATAATAAGGTTTTGATGATCTCCTTTACAAATATATAGCTCTCAATTATTACAATTATATTTGCTATAATAATTGTTAAAATATGAATTTGTTGTTATCTGTTTTTATTGAAACATAAGTTTAAGTTGATTTCATCTCTAAGTTTTTAATTACATCCAAAACAAAGGGTATAGAGTTCTCTATTTAAATTTAAATCTAAGTGAATTACATATCTAACTTTTTTAATTACATTTGAAAATTTCAATGTCGAATTTTTCAACTGAAATTAAAAGTTAAGTATGATTGTTGTACTCGAGCTTTCTTTCGCATTGAAAATTAATCAATGCATGAATAAGTTCATTTAAAATACATATAATTTTTTTTAATTTCAATACATTAAGGAATTATGTACAATTTATTTCGACTCATGATCTTTATATCAATTATATTTATTAAAATTGAAATTAACTCTTTTAGTTAATAAATTATTAATTTATCGATATATTAATATTTTTTAAATTAATAAAATTTCATAGTATCAACACTATTAATTCATAGCGTTTTTTACTGTATGTCTCGTTTAGTTAAGTTTATCTTAATTGTTGCACCTCTTGACCAATAGGGTGGTGCTATTTGGTCACACTGTGATCGGTTACCTAAATTAAAAATGATAATATAAGTTTTGAAAATAGAAATATATCCTAATTGGAGAAGTATAAATCCACGGAGAAATATGATATTTCTATTTTTACAATCAACTTTTCTTTTTTCACACGTGTGGCTAGCCACCATATGACCGAATATCATTACTCTTACCGGTAACAAGGAATGTCTTTTTTGCCCCATTGAAATTAAAGTAGCATTTGTCGACGTGTCAAATGAAAGATAAAGTTATATTTTTTGACCATAAGTTTCTTATCAACAAGATATCAGTAGACAATTGACAGTGGTTTGGTTTCCCCTCTAGATACAATAAATATTATATTTATTAAATCATATGGATATTCCTCCCTGACATTAGTGTTTGATGAATGCATGCATGTTCTAAATACAAAATAATTAAAATATTAAATTAAAGAGCACACTCCATTTCGAACCAAGGCTTACATTCTTACATTTTAATTCAAATTTTGTTGTAGTGAACGTGCTAATTAATACTTTTTGTTCCGAGATAAGTGATCATATTTTTTTATTCGATTGTTCCGAGCTGAGTGACCAACTTTTTATAAAGGAAATATGTTTGTCTTACAAAAAGTTATGAGTTCCACCACTTTCTATCTTTTAATTACCCTTTAAACTTCATTCTACTTGTTTCGTCCACGATAAGTATGACTCATAGATAAAAACACATGTAAGAAAAAAAAAGAAGTGAATGAGAGTGAGAAAAATAAAAGAGAGTGGGTGTGGAATGAAGGAGAGCTAATGACAATGTGAAAAGATAATATATGAATGACCTATTTAATTATTTTGGTGCTTTTTAAGGTGCTTTGTTCCTGTTTTCCTTTATTTTCGTATTTTTGGCATTATTAATTTATTTAACTAAAAAATAGAAGATAACATTAAATTGAAAATAACGAAAAATAAATAATTTAAAGAAATACAAAAATTATATAAATTCAAAACACATACATTACAAAATTGAGAATTTTGAAGATGTAGAGAGAGCTATGATGTATTTATATGATCTCTCCGCTCGCAAATAACTTGCAGAATGTGAAACGACGATATACAGATTATTTGAGTGGAAGAAAGATGTCAAATAAAAAGGTGGGTGAAAGGTTGTGTACGCGAAGGAAGTGATATATATATTTTTTCGCAAATAAACAGTAGAATGAATGTCAAAACTTTTAAGGCTATGATGAGGTTATATCTATAACAAGTTTCTTTGGGAATAGATGGAATAGTAAAATACCGCAGTTCTTTAGGAACATAAAAAGTGGCAAAATAATCAACTCGGATCCTCTATTTTTTATGGTGTTTCATTCTCTAATTCATATATTGAATTTTTGATATTTGACGATTTGAAGATAATTTTATACTCTACTTTGGATAAAATAAACACCAGTCAATGCCACATGTCATTTAACTAATGGAAGGAGTATAGAAAGAATGCAATACGAAGTGGGATTAGGAAATCCAATTCGCAAAATAACAGTATAATACTAATTTTAAAATTGAAGATCAATAAAAAAAAGGGCGATGCTATTCGAACATAATATGTCCGGACATAACCAGTTCGACCAAGAAAAAAAACCGGTGGTATTATCCCACATTCACTCCCCACTCATAATTTTCCCTCCCATCCCCTAAAGAAATATCTTCCTAATTAACACTGTATTAATTAAGATCATATTTAATCGACATAAACATTTTCTCTTATCTTTTAATTAAAATTCGAAAAAAGTATTATTGTACATTCATAAATGGCCGAAATTAATGAAGAAAAATATTAATTAAAACATTGTGTAAAATAAGTTTTTTACTTGATTGAACCAATTATGTCCGAACATAGTATATCCGGATAACTTTATTGTAAAAAAAATTAATTGAAGAAACGTGAATTCAGCAAAATACATCAAATACTACATTTTGAAAAACGTGCTTTAAATTTGGATAACACCGGAAGCAAAATTCCTTTTGTTCTGCAATAATTTGAATTAACGTCCAACACTGAGCACTAATTCAGCATGCAACTAATAATTTTATTCATAAGTCTTCCCCTCTCATGATCAAATTCAAATCCATCGGTAAGCCAAAATAGCATCAAATATTTTTAACAGTTTGCATGGGCAATTAAAACATTCAAATGAGGCGGCAAAAATATACTCCCTCCGCATTCAAATTATGGATCGATTTGTTTGTTTGGATAGTCAACATTACTTCGGGAGTTGATCAAAAAAATATGCATGCACCAGAAAATTATAGTTCGACATCTCTCAAC
Source organism: Schizonepeta tenuifolia (assembly GCA_029490685.1). Taxonomy (NCBI): domain Eukaryota; kingdom Viridiplantae; phylum Streptophyta; class Magnoliopsida; order Lamiales; family Lamiaceae; genus Schizonepeta; species Schizonepeta tenuifolia. The sequence goes on along the minus strand of CM055960.1, from coordinate 17,952,002 downwards.
TTTTCTCTATCTTTGTTGTTGTATATAGATTTCTGGTTTCTAGCATGAAGTGTAGATATTAATCTAGAACGATTAGAGTGCATTGGATTTACAGATTTTTTTTCCCTCTAATTCTCTAATCTTTGTTTCCGTGAATTTCCAACTCCCATGATCCGCCGGTTTGTGTGCTGTAGTTGATGGTAGTTTTTTGTTTACAATTTTACCCTCATTCGAAGAAAGGGTCAACGGCCAGTATAACGTGTCTATCCGTATCGACAAGTTTAGATTAAATCTAGACTCTTCATTATGGAATAATCAAGGGTCCAATTTCCTTACTATATATATCAGTGTGTAAATTCATCTTTCCTTAAGAAATGAGAAGCGATGTGAACCATTGATCATATGTAATCCAGCCTCTAGCCAAAATTATATGTCCAATGTATATAGATGTACTCTAACCTCTAGGATGCAAAAGACTCTCTTATTAACTTAAAATTTAATACTAATGTAAACTACACTATTGTATGTCTCATATTCTATAGTCAGATGGTAATTAATTTACATGTGTATGGAGGGTTGTAACATATAGGGTAGGTGGTTGAAGAATTTCATTAGGAAAAGGATTCATATAATATATATATATATATATATATATATATATATATATAGGAGATAGATCATATGAGAATAAATATTATCCTAAGAAATGAGAATAGATCTCCACCATAGATCTATTGGTGATGGAGGGTCAAGATTTGACCAAGTCAAAGCGGGTCAAACCTAGTCAACCCGTTAACTTTAATCCACTATTGAAGTTGTGCATCTTGTGTGACAATTAAAAAAAAAAATTCGAAAAAAAAAGTCAACGGATTGATCCGGGTTTGACCCCCTTTGACCAAGCTAAATCTTGACCCTTCATGTAAATAAAATCAATGGTGGAGATTAATTCCTATTTCTCACTTTAAGGGGAGTTTGCATGGGAATCACTCCCTATATATATATATATATGTGTGTGTGTGTGTGTGAGGACTTTATACGTAAATTCAATTAAACTATAAATTTACAATATTGCCCCTAAGATAAATATAATAAGAGGGATATATTAAACCAATCAAATTTTGTAAAAATTCATTCTTTTATAATAGATATAGATTAATTTTATATCCTAATATAGTTGTATGAAAAACGGGGTACCCCTTAAAAAAAAAGAAAGAAAACGTGTATAATTTGGAATTTACCCGAAGCAAAGTTTGTTTTCTTCTACCACTAAGCTCCAATATTGAGATGAGAAAAAATGATGACTATTATGGCAACATGCAAATCATTCTATTCCAACTCTAGTCTATATAAACTCCCCCCTCGATCTCTTGATCAAATCCATCCCATAAGCCAAAGCCACTATGGCATCTCTGAGTCTTCCTCTTTCCACCACCATCTCCTCCTCCTCACGCCCAACATTCTTGGGAAAGCCGCCATGTCTCTCCACCTGCTCATCACCAAGCAATGACTTTAAGGTGTCGTGCAACGCCACCAACAACCGCGAAGAAACTTCCCAAGGCAGCAAGTTTGACCGAAGAAACTTGCTGCTCGGCATGGGAGGTCTCTACGGCGGCGCTACCAATCTGGTCTCACCGGATGCACCGCCATCTCTGGCGACTCCCATTTCAACTCCAGAACGGGCCCAGTGTTTCAAGGGCACAAATTTGAACGCAAGGCAACCACTAAAGGACGACTGCTGCCCTCCCCCCTCCGACAAGGCAGTCAAACACTACGAGCTGCCCAAATTCGAGAAAACCCGCGTTCGCCCCGCCGCCCATCAAGTTACCGATGACTACATTGCCAAGTATGAGTTAGGCACCCAGCTCATGAGGGATCTCCCCGCCGACGATCCTTGCAATTTCCTGCAGCAAGCCAACGTCCACTGCGCTTACTGCAACCTTGCCTACGATCTGGATCCAGATCCAGTTAAGGAGAAGAGGCTTCAAATTCACTTTTCATGGCTGTTTTTCCCTTGGCACAGGTGGTACCTATATTTCTACGAGAGGATTTTAGCCAAGTTGATCGGCGACGACACCTTCGCCCTGCCGTACTGGCAGTGGGACGATTCCCAGCCCATCCCGGCCATGTATGCCAAGCATAGTTCTCCACTCTATGATTCCAAGCGTAACCAGGCCCGTCTACCGGCAGAGGGACCGTTTCCTCTTGCCAATCTCAAATTTGCTTCAGAATCCAGCCCCGTCCCCGCCGACATCGTCGACTCCAACAAGGAACAAATGCGCCTAGATATGAAGTTTGACGCTGAACTGGAGGACTTCTACGGAGGAGACATTGTCAATCCTAGTGCCGGCTCGGTTGAGCGGAGTTCCCACACCGCCATACATCGCTGGGTTGGAGATCCCCGCGAGCACTACGGAGAGGACATGGGCAACTTCTACTCAGCCGGTCGCGACCCGCTTTTCTTCGCCCACCACGCCAACGTCGACCGCCTGTGGTCCATTTGGCGCAGATATAGAGGGGAGAAGCCCAAGGACTTCACGGAATCGGACTGGTTGCACACGAGCTTCCTTTTCTACGACGAGAATGGTGATCTCGTTCGCGTCAAGGTTACGGACGCCCTCGAAGACGACAAAATGGGCTACACCTTCCAGAATATCGACGCTTTCCCCAACTGGTTGGACACGACTGTGACGCGCAAGAAGCGCGTCAAGAGGTCCACGACCGCGGCCAAGAAGGCCCCGGTCACTAGGACTAATTTCCCGGTGAAGCTGGACAATGTGATAAGAGTGCTGGTGGATAGGCCTAAGCAAATGAAGGTGAAGGACAAGGAAAAAGGAAAGGAGCTGCTGGTGATCGAAGGGATCGAGGTCGACTCCGCCAAATTCGTGAGGTTTGAGGTTTTTGTGAACGATAAGGATGACGCCCCGGGCGACGTGTATGCCGGATGTTACTCTCAGCTTCCGCATAAGAATGCGGGCATAGTGACGAGCAAGATAAGGCTGGGGTTGACGGAGCTGCTTCAAGATTTGAATGTTGAGGAAGACGACCAGATTTTGGTTTCATTGAAGCCGATAGAAGGAGGAAAAGATGTCACCATTGGTGGAGTCAAAATCATTTATGTTTAAAGTTTCGCATGTTTCCACTAATGAGGGATTTGCTCTTTCCAATTGAGTTGAAAAAATGGGAGCAATTATGGATGTTACAACTGGAAGTGGAGAAAATAAAGATAAAATTATCCGCCGTAAGTTTCTTATCATATCATTAGACATTAGTAACATTTGCATCTGAATATATTGAAGGTGTATAATGTAAAGCAAACCTTTGATGATTGTACGCGCGGTTTCTATTTCTGTTGTTTCTTTTATATTCGATTTGATTGTTTATAGCATAATATCTTCTATATTTTATCTCATGTTATAGATTATGGTGTGGTGTAGATCACAAAAAATTATTTGGTCAATCTCTCATGAGATATTACTCAGTATTCACAGTCGAAATAACCCACAAGTTATCGTTTTAGACTATATCATATAACAAAAAGTAGTTTGTCTTGACTACTTGTTTATGCTAGTACATATATTTTTGGGAAAGTTTTCCCAAAATGACAGTTTTCTAAATTTGCAAAATTCGGTGAATGAATGCATGATTACGTGAAGTATATGTTTACACGATCTTAAGTGACTTATGTATGCATGAGAATGTGTGTTGTTGCAATGATTTGAATGAAAAGTCGAAATTCTGATTTTCAGGTCAAAAATGCAGTTTTTCATCTTTTAGTGAAAAATCGAAAGTTGTTCGTTTTCACCAAATTTTAGTATGTTGTTTGTGACATGATTTCATAAACTTTGGTACAAATTTCAAGTCCAAAATCCTTCATTTCAAATTAAAAATGTGTATGTTAGCCGATTTTCAGTATACTTGCACTGTGTAGTTGAACAACACTAATTGTGGGGTCCACAATCTTCTAGAAGGTGGCCACTTGTCACCGCCTCTTCAAGTCCAGCATTGGACATGTGTCATCACCACAATTCACCTACCAAATTTTGCATGCAAGTTTCAATCCTCGCCATCCATGTTGGAGATTGAAATCCTACCATCCATTTTTGACCTAATGCCACCTATATACATGTTTTGAAGCTCATTTCCCCTCATTTCCTCCCCATTTTCGGTTGCACCATCTCTCCCACTCATATCCATGATTTCTTTAAGATCCAAGCTAGAATCATCAAGAATCAAAGTTCCAATCCATAGAATCTCTTCAAGGAGGTTAAATCATGTCCTTCTAGCTAGCTTCAATTTATTTCAATTCCATGGTGAAATAAGTTGTAATCCTCTCTCTTCTACACTCTCATGTTTTCGGTCAAGGTGAAGGATCCATGGAATCCCTCCAAGCTTCAATTATGTTGTATTTTTCATCCAGTAGACCTCTTAAAAGCTTTCAATTGAAGGTAATTCCCAAAACCCTAGCCTTATTATATGTGGGCTGATTTTGAGTTTAAAATTAGGTGTTTTTGATTCATATCTTGTATGATGAAATTGATGGTTGATTTGAGGTCTAGGGAGTAAGATGTATCTATCTATGCATGAACTTCATGCATTGAAATATCCTTGCTTATTCATGTGACATTTTCAAAAATAAAGTAAGTAGTAGGATGTAAGTTCTTGATGATGATGATTATATATGCATGAATTGAGCATGGAACTTTGTTCTTGGGTAGATTTGGAGTTTATGTGGAATTTTTGAAAATTTTTGCATGGTATTTGAAGAGTGCCAAAAATTAAGTAGAAAAAGAAATTAGTGTTTTTTTGATTAATGGTCCCGGTAATGAGTATCTGGTATATGGGGGGAATACACCAGTAGCAATTTTTCGATTTCAAAATCTTTTCATTGAGTTGACAACTTAGGTCAGTTTGCTCAACAACTGAGAAAGTCAATTGGAGCTGATCACACAGTCAGTGCACAACTGACTTCTTTGGTTGAGGGTCAGATGTGTAATCTAACTGAGGTTTCAAAGAGTTAAGCTATGCGAAAGTTAGTGAAAATAAAAGCTTGTTACTTAAACTGAAACCTTTGTAAAAAGGGGGAAGGTCAAGTTCCCAAAACTTAGTGTAGTTTGTAAATATGCAGTTTGTATGCAGATCAGTTGGTTAGGTAACTGAAATATAAATACTGAAAGTAAATACTGGAAATAAACGACACAGTATTTTTACGTAGTTCGAAGATTGACCTCCTACATGTACGACTTTCTTTTCGGGTAAGTAATCTACTAGATAAGCTTACACGTGCTTATCAAACATTCCACTTGGTTTGTGGGTACCAAGCAACCTAACAAGTTTGATTACGTGTTCGAACCAAACCTTACAACACTTTTGCGGGCAAGTGTACAACCTAGTCTTAGATTATGGGTTCTAAGGGACCTAGTGTCTTTTATTGCGAGTTCAAAGACAGACCTGAGGTTTGGGGGGGTTGGGGAGTTTATCCAACTATGAAGCCTTCTACACGGAGAGAGGTGGAGGCTTCGTTTTAATGCTTAGAGACTCGATCTTTTGGGAGAGAGTCTGCTTAGAAATAAATAAGCAAGAACCTAGATTCTAGACTCGATCAAAGGAAGGGTTTTTTGAGAAGTTAGATGAAAGATCAGGAGGAGGTGTGAACACTCGACTTCTACTAATTCTTCGACTTGGTTGTTCTTGCTATGGAGAGAGTGGTGGTCTACTGTTTTTTCTTCACTCTGCTCTCTTGCTTTTTTTTCTCTCTCTCTCTCTCTCTCTCTCTCTCTCTTCAATGGGGAGTCCTCTTATTTATAGAGGGAGATCTAGTTAGTCGTTGGAAAGAGTCGTTGATCTCTGCCAAATGTATGGCACTCCACCTGCTTTACTGCAAACTTTTCTAAAATGACAACTGCGACCTTCGCTTTTTGTGCATCTTTGTTGTCGGTCTATTTATAGTAAGTTTCTAGCTGACTTGTGCTTCCGAGTAGATTTGAATTCGGACTTCAACTCTTCTGCCTTCAACGTCTTCAAAGTCTTCTCTTTTCAGCTTTGTGACGTTTGACTTCAACTCAACTTCTCTTCATGCTTGAGCTGCATGGTTCAGCTGTGGAGTCAACTGAGTTGTGGCTCAACTGATGACCTAGTTCCATGCGAAATGTCTTCTTCAGTCTGGCTTACTTCTTCTGCTTGAAACCTGTAAAAATAAAAAATCCCTACGCTCAAACAATGAGCTCTTCCTTGAAAATTATAGTTTGTCTTGTACTTCTGAGTAGATTTGAATTTGAATGTGAACTCTTCCTTCTTCAACGTCTTCCAAGTCTTCTCTTCTGACTTTAAACGTCTAACTTCAACATAACTTCTCGACATGCATGAACTGCATGGATCAATTCTAGAGTCAGTCGAGTTCTAATTCGACTGATCGTCTCGATCACGAACTGTCTTTTTCAGTCTGACTGACTTTTTCTGCTTGAATCTTGAAAAGATAAAATCCCTACGCTCAAACAGTGAGCTCTTGCTAAATTCAGACTGATGGCTTCATCTACTCGGTTGGGGTCAGTTGGATTTTAAGATATATTAAAACACTTACTGATATTTCCAACACATATAATATTTGATCGTACCCATCACTTAACCTATCCGTAATTAACTAACTCGAGCTACAACCAATTCAATTAATCAATCCATTTAAAGCAATATCATAATTAAAGTCCAACCATTCTAAATGATTAAATAATGACCGTAGCTCATTTAATCAAACTAACATGTTTAGAGCACTTCCAAGTTCCAACACAACTTTTGAAATTATTTTTAGAGTTTATTATATGATTTGGCCATATTGGGGCTATCACCCCAATTTTTAGCCCACCAATTTTACAAATCCAAATTTTGGCCATCCCTTTACAAATTGAGCTCGAAAGCTAAGCCCGCGGGTTTTAACTATTTGAGCCCAAACCGGATCCTAACTAACCCGCCCAACCGGGTCACAATACCCACCCAAATTAGATTTACCCTATCTCATGAATTGAATTCACCCTCTTTCTCTCAGCTCGACGGCGCTCTCTCTCTCTCTCTTTCTCTCTTCCAGCTTCATCTCTCGTTCTCTCTCTATTTCTCTCTTCCTCCCGTCGCATGATTTTGATATGTTCCATCCATTTGTTGATTAATCCGGGAATTGTAATTTAGGATCGGAGCTCACCTATCTCCGTCACCATTTGAAATTGATCCGACACGATTTCTCGAGCTCACCTATCTCCGGCGACATCACCGACGAAAATCTCTGGATCGGAGTTACTTTCTCAGACGATCTCCTCTCCACGAACATGCGATTCTAAGATTATTGAGGTTATTCTAAAATTCTCTTCAATCATGCAATTGTTCCGTTTGTACTTGTTTTTAGATTAATCTAGGTAATTATGTTATGAATGTGTTTACATGATGTGAATTGCTTAGTTGAATTCTGATTAGGCATCCATTTCTATTTGATTTGATTGTTGTTTCACGTTTTTCATCTCATTCAGTGTGTACATGGTTGCTGTAATTTGGTATAGTTGGAACGACTGACTTCAGTTGTTCCAACTGTACCAAGCTTCCATGGCTGAATTCATCTTCGTTTACTTGTTCTCAATTTGTGTGTACATGCATGGTGTGTTTTGGTACAGTTGAAAATGACTGGCTTCAGCTGTTCCAACTGTACCAAGTTTCCATTGCTGAATTCGTATTCGTTTTGTTGTTCTCGATTTGTGTGTGCATGCATGGTGTGTGTTTGGTACAGTTGGAACTACTGATATCAGCTGTTCCAACTGCACCAAAGAAGAGAGTTGATCCCCGTTCCCCCTAGGGTTCACCATTAGGGTTTTTAGAATGCCACCGTTCCCTAATTGTGCATGGTGTGTTTTGGTACAGTTGGAACGACTGATATCATGTGTTCCAACTGTACCAAGCTTCCTTGGCTGAATTCGTCTTCGTTTAGTTGTGTGTGCATGCATGGTGTGTGTTTATTGCAGTTGGAACGACTGATATCAGCTGTTCTAACTGCACCAAAGAAGAGAGTTGATCCCCGTTCCCTATAGGGTTCACCATTAGGGTTTTTAGAATGCCACCGTTCCCTAATTGTGCATGGTGTATTTTGGTACAGTTGGAACGACTGATATCATCTGTTCCAACTGTACCAAGCTTCCAGGCTGAATTCGTCTTCGTTTAGTTGTGTGTGCATGCATGGTGTGTGTTTGGTGCAGTTGGAACGACTGATATCAGCTGTTCCAACTGCACCAAAGAAGAGAGTTGATCCCCGTTCCCCCTAGGGTTCACCATTAGGGTTTTTAGAATGCCACCGTTCCCTAATTGTGCATGGTGTGTTTTGGTACAGTTGGAACGACTGCTATCATCTGTTCCAACTGTACCAAGCTTCCATGGCTGAATTCGTCTTCGTTTAGTTGTGTGTGCATGCATGGTGTGTGTTTGGTGCAGTTGGAACGACTGATATCAGCTGTTCCAACTGCACCAAAGAAGAGAGTTGATCCCCGTTCCCCCTAGGGTTCACCATTAGGGTTTTTAGAATGCCACAATTCCCTAATTGTGCATGGTGTGTTTTGGTACAGTTGGAACGACTGATATCATCTGTTCCAACTGTACCAAGCTTCCATGGCTGAATTCGTGTTCGTTTAGTTGTGTGTGCATGCATGGTGTGTGTTTGGTGCAGTTGGAACAGCTGACTTCAGTTGTTCTAACTGTACCAAGCTTCCATGGCTGATTTGTCCATATTATAATGACCTACTTATACTGATACACTTTCTTCTATTTTGTAGATGAGTGCGAAAGGTTTGATTATTGCTCATGGAGGGACTTGGGTGAACACTGTTTATGAGGGTGGATGGAGGGAATATATGCCTGTTCCGAGTAATGGCATAACGTTTGATGAGCTATTGGATAAGCTTGAAATGCGTGTGATGAAAGAGAGGACAATTTACAGATATGATATTGATGAGTGAAATGCGTGTGATAAAATGCCTATATTACATATCAGTATGGATATTACACATGCGTGTGATATTGAAAGAGAGGACAATTTACAGATACAGATATACAGATATGATATGGATAAGCTTGAAATGCGTGTGATAAAATGCCTATATTACATATCAGTGTTTCGTGTATTGGTCGTGAGTTGGCGAAGCATGTTTTACATCGTCCTGCTGCTATTGAAGTTTCAACTTCTAGCCATGTTAGTAGTAGTGATAAACAGTCTGATGATGTTCATGATGGTTATGAGGTTGTTGAGGATGACGAAATGGATGAGGAGGAGGACTTGGATGATTTTGTTGGGCAAAACGACTACGGGGATGATCATGATAGTGATTATGATGTTTGCTGTGGTAGGGATTGTCACAAGCAGGCATCTGGTGATGTTTCGGATGAAGAGAATGGTGATGATCATCACCCTACTAGTCAGTGGATTATCCCAGGTGCTGCATACCAATCTTTAATCCCTTGTCGGGAACTAGGCATAGGGGAGGATGACACGAGCAGTGAGGAGTTCAGTAAGGGCGGTCTATTTGCAAACAAGAAGAGATTGCTTGTAGCTTGTGGTGTTTATCACCTTATTAACCATTCAACATTTTCTACAGTTCGTTCGAACAAGTAGTCAATCAAAGTAATATTTTTACCTGAGTTGGTGGATGAGATGGCTGTCCTCGTTGCATTCTGGCCATGACGCAGTCGGCTATGTCGTTGATGAGTTGTCCCCGATCGAAATGTGCATCAAATTCTATACGCGCTTGCTTTGCTGCACGATCTCCGACTCTATCAATGAACTCCTTCATCTGTGCACTGGTGAATGAGATGATAGGCTATTCCTGCTGAGTTCCATCGCCTTCATCCAGTCTCTCCTCATTTCTCTCCAACCGTGGTCGTTTGGGTGCATATCTATACCTTGCTGCCAATCCTTTCGCTCTTCTTATGTTTCCCTCGGCAAGTTTATCAAACTTGAACTCGAATGGCATGCCTCGTTTCTCAACAGATTCCCAGTTCTTGTGTCTCTTTTCCTCAGTGGTTGGCACCAGTGGCCAACAAACCTGCCAAAAATCATGATATGTTATGTATATACTATATATTAAGGTGCAGAGAACATAAAAATGGTATTATTAAGCATTTTTACCTGTCTGCCTGTTTGTACATTAGCGTAATTTCTTAGGTATGTGAACCTCAGCATACGTGGAAATGATTTCTGTCGCAGTGTTCCTCCGATATCCTTTCCCACTTTGGGCAAGACACTGTATATCCAAGCCTGATAGAGAACAGATGGAGTTATTTAACTTTTATTGCAAAACTAAACAGTAAGAATTTAACGATAACTTACCAAAAAGCCAATACAATTCCCTGAATTGATATGATACGCTCGACTTTTGTCTTCGTCAGCTAAAATGCACTTGAGACTGTCAATAGCGCTTACTGTCATTTGGTATGACATGTTTCCCCATGGGAATTCCTCCCATGCTGCTTTGTCCTCCACAAGCACCCACAACCAATCCGGAATCGTGTGACTCGATGCATCGTACCCAAATAACATATCAGCCACTATTAGTATCTTTGCAGCCTTGACGTAGTCTTCGGGGTCTTCACCCAATTCCCTTACTGTAAACCTCTCCCTCAAATCATTGGGGGTAGTGTCATTCCTCCCCATGAGCATGTGATAAAACGATCCTTTACGGGGGTTGTGATTTACATATGGATCAAAGCTGCTCGATCCGAATCTCAGTCCCGTCATCAGAAAGTACTCAACCCTAGAAAACTTAACCACCCGATCTTCTTCCACTTCAAAGTAGAGAGCTGTTTGATCTTGCTCCGGTTCTCCCCTCACTTGTCTTGATATCATGTAATGCAGAGCTTTGCCCGACCGCCATATATGTGCCAGCAGTCTCAAGAAATCACCCCAAGCGGAATCCATCAACTCATTCAATGATCCTGTACCTTCTAACACTTCTCGTATTATTTCAACGGCGTTATCCTTCCCCTTCACAGCCACCTTGTGATACACATCGATCAAATCGGGGCGTTTCAAGCACCATCTTACCTGCATTCGGAAAATAGAAAATATATGAGGTTCAGTTTAGTAAACAGCAAGCAAATATATTCATTTGTGCCAAAAAGTACCAAATGAATCTACATTATACTTTGCATGCACACCAAGACAGGTGAAATCAAACTGGAATTATCATGAACTCTGTTGGAACAGTTGGAACAAATAGACAAATTTGTTCCAACTGTTCCAACAAGCTAACTAACATTCAAACAGGTTGCATTTAGTACTAATTCTGTTGGAACACTTGGAACAAATGGGCAAATTTGTTCCAACTGTAGCAAACTGTTCCAACAAGCTAGCTATATTTATTTCTGGAAAAATAATCGTGAATTAGATGAACTATAGCAGTCATTCTGCACAGAAATCATATCTAACATCATTTACAATGCTAAGAATCGAGATCTAAACCTAATTTCACATCTACAAATGCATAACATGAACCATGAACCAACAATGAAAATAGGTTTGAGTTTAGATACTACCTCGGCTGGAAATTTCTCTGGTTCGTAGGATTCTTCTGCATTCCCAGCGTCGCCGGCATCCCTACCGTCGTCGGCATTTTCTGTGTCGTCGGCATTCTCTGTGTCGCCGGCATTCTCAGCGCCGCCGGCATTCTCATCAGCCTGAGTGTTCGCCTGAGTTGTCGCGGCATTCTCAGCGCTGCTGGCATTCTCATCGGCCTGAGTGTTTGCCTGAGTTGTCGCTGCGGTTGATGGCACAAAAATCATAGAAATTGTTAGTTGCACGAATGGCATTTCATCATCGGAAGATTGAGATGCTTCTTCACTATCTCTTATATTGATTTCCTTACAGATGTCCATCACATCTTCGGGTAATACAGATGCGGCATCTGCAGCCACCCTCGATGCCTGAGATGCACGAGATTTACTGGATCGACGCGTCATATTGGCTGAAACGAATGAAGGCGGAGAAGAAGAATAAGAAGAAGAAGTCAGATAGGATGAAGAAGATGGATGAGAATTTGGGGCAAGAACTGTAAAAGTGAATTAGGTTAGGGTATTTTGTTTAGACCCACTTACCCGAAACCCAAACCCAAACCCTTGCAGCCGACCCGAATCTGAGAACCCAACCCGCGCCCCAACCCGATCAACTTAAAAAGCCCCAACCCGAAGCCCAGATGGCTATAATTTGGATTTCCAAAATGCATGGGCCAAAAATTGAGGTAAATGGCCCAATATGGCTATCTCATAAGTGTACTCTAAAAATTAAAGTCGTTGCAATAATTTTCGTACTCGTTTGAGGAGTTTTAAAATGAGGCTCAATCTTCATTCTATTTTTCCTCGATTATTCGATTTGTAATTTTATTTTATTTATAATATATCGTATTTTGTTTACTAATGTTATGAATTGGCTATTACTTTTCATTAATATAAATATTTTATGCTATAAATCTTTATTAATTGACAAAAAATAAATAATTAATATTTTTAAGATTAAACAAAAAAAAGAATATTCTAGGAATATTCTATTTTTGTGTGATATGTAGAGCAGACTGCTGAAGATGACTTGATGATTTTGCTGTATACTTATGTTATTTTTGCTGCAAAATAGTGCAAACATTGGAGATGCTCTAAAGCGCTCAGAGAGAGCTGGAGGCTGTAGGAGTTGCGGCGACTCTTGTGGTCGCAGATAAAATATATTTTCGACCATTTTCGACAAGTCCGTGATAATTGACAACATAATCAATGTCAAGTTTCATACCACCTACTTTGATTTGATAATGAATCTCGGAACATTAAAAATAATTAAATAGGAGTAATAATTTAATTTTTCAGATTCCTGCTATGTTATATGCCTCATATATTCTTGCAACATAACATGGGGTTTGGCATGAACAATTTTGATAAGAACAGAACTTATCTTGTTAATGAGGATGGTAGGCGCCCTTGGCAAAGTAGAAAATGGTACAATATGAGAGAGATGGTCCAACGCGTCCAGCATATCCGATGGTCGACGGTAGCTGATACGCTAAACCCACTAGTTAGTTAATTGATGAATGAGCCAAGCCCAAATGTATTATGGTAGTTCAAGGCCCAAACAAAATATTAGGCAGCCCATTAGGTTTAGGATTAAAGGCCTAGGCCATATATATATATATATATATATATATGAACGGTGTCTTCCTCATCATTATGAAATGAATTGAGTTTTCTCTGCAAATGGAGTGTAGGCTGCTCGAATAGCCATCTTTCATCTTTCTTTCTCTATATTTCTAGAGTTTAAGCTCACTCGAAGAGCTTCACCATTGATAATCGTATCAATTGGTGCTTTCATTGAGAGTGTTACTTTCAATCTCTGTTATCCAAAAAAAAAAAATCCATGTCGAACTCTGAAATTCTCACCATCATTCACGAGATGCAGACATCCCTCAAGATTCATTTACAGACCCAAAACCAGCTTCTCCATCAATTCACCAACTCCATGGAAAATCCCTCTACCATACTTTATCTCTCGCTATCTCCTCTTCCACCACCAACTACCTCTCTGCATCCCTGCCCGTTTCCATCTTTTCCTCCACCTGCATCTACTCCGTCGTATTATCCGCACCACCAGATTTCGCTTTCTACTGAGCCTCCAATTCCACCCAGATTTGATCATCAATGTTCTCATACCCCTAAATCCACACTAATTCTTCCCATCCGACATCTGAGCCCAACCAAAATCAAAGAGATGGATGACTGTGGTCTGTGTTACAACTGTGACCAAACCTGGTCCGATACCCATCGATGTCGCACCAAGTATTTGATTTTGTTCGGCACCGATAAGGAGGATGATTTTGGCGATCCTCAACCTCCAGATTTGACAGTTGGAGTTGAAGTTCAACTGAAGGATATTCCAAATCCTTGCACTCTGCTCCAGTTTGAATCACCAACACCTTCAACGCTCCATCCCTTGCCGCTGTCGCCAGTACTACCTCCTCCACTTTCGCCGCCAACACCACCTCTTCTAATGCTCTGACGGCCACCGCCGCTGCCAACACCACCCCCTCCAATACCACCTCCACCCACAGAACTAACACCAGACTTTCCGCCTCCATCTGCACCAAATCCTCAGTCAATCTTAACCCCGACAAATCATTCACCGCCTATTTTCCCTCCATCAAGTCAGCCGCCACATTTTCTGCATTCTCAACATCAATTGCACAGCGATGCCATCATCTTCAAGACATCCCTGGTCTCTTTCAATCAATTTTGGGTTTGAGCCTCACCAGATGCGAGAGATCGAATTTTTGAGGTTTATATTGGGCCCACCTCTAAAGATAAAGAGCCCAACTCGGTGTTAATGTTAGGGCCCATTATGGTAACCCATATTCTGTGAATTCAGCTGCCCAAGGCCCAAATGCAGTGTGTCTCATTCTTTGTCAGTTTCGCCAATTTGACTAAGTGAAGATAGCTAGACTAGTAACCGCGATTGCTGGCCACAACTCTCTTTCTTCACCGGTGTTGCTCGTCAGATCTGAGGACGAGGTTGTATCTAATGCACTGAAACGGCTTATCAAAAAAATTTCCACATTTTTTATCCTTGATGGTAATGGATATTCTCTGGGATTCACCGGCAAACTTCCGTCGCCATCGCAGATAATATTATTGAATCAGCTACGAGCTATTGCTCCACATAGCTTCAAACCTTCATTTCTCCTGGAGACAGCTGTGCTCGCTCAAGCTTATGAGGCACGCTTTGAGGGACCTGAAAATGAGTATCATTCTCTCCACCGGCAGCCGCTTAAAGCTTCTCCGGTCCAGCTGTGCGATGAACCACCGCCAGATCTCTTGGGAACGCATAGCCGACTCGATAGAATGGCGCCTCAATTTGTGCGTTTAGCTTTGTTTATCTCTGTGCAGGCCTTTGACTGGGACTTTCGTCGAGCACTTGGTGGGCGCTACTTTCTCAACCTATTTGATGATTTTCAGCTCGACATTTTGTCAAGCAGGTGGCGTCCAGTAATTGTTCCAGCACTCTCTTGTCTTATTTTTGCAATTACAGAGTTTGCTTGCTCTCAAACACCCAACTCCCACGGCTCCAATCACGTCCAATGGAAGGATGAACCCCCGGACAATACTACGCAGGATGATCTGGAGGATTTGCATCGTCATTTTCCTAAGCTTCACCTTGAGGACAAGGTCATTGTGAAGGAGTGGAGAATGATACGCTAAGCCCACTAGTTAGTTAATTGATGAATGAGCCAAGCCCAAATGTATTATGGTAGTTCAAGGCCCAAACAAAATATTAGGTAGCCCATTAGGTTTAGGATTAAAGGCCTAGGCCATATATATATATGTATGAACTGTGTCTTCCTCATTACTATGAAATGAATTGAGTTTTCTCTGCAAATGGAGTGTAGGCTGCTCGAATAGCCATCTTTCATCTTTCTTTCTCTATATTTCTGGAGTTTAAGCTCATCGAAGAGCTTCACCATTGATAATCGTATCCGTAGCTTTCTCCAACTATTGTGGATCTCATGGCATGTCCAACGAGGTCGACGGGGTGAGCTTGTGATATGGAGAATATGAGTTTTCCTTGTGCTTGGTCGAGCTTCATCATAGAAATAAATAATACTAGGCCAGTGGACAATTCTTTACCTTTACTACGCCTTTAAATGTTTATGAAACATATAGCCAACACCTTGGTCGTGTTTGTTAATAATCATGATAGTGGATGGAGATGCTTGTTACTAGGCTCACGATTTGTATTTTTTTTTTTTAATTACATGTAAAGAAACCCGTATTCTCATTCCCTCTAGTCCAAGTCATAGTCGAAAGATATGACTTGAATTAGTTGATAAATTATTGACATTGACTAGTTTGTTTGGGACATTCTATTGCTATTTGTGTGGCGATCCGCGACCCGGGCCTATGCAGATCCGTCCGAGCCGCCACGCAGTGGGTGGGGTGAAACCATATAAATCATGATCATAAATAATAACAAGGGTTATTTTATTGAAAATATTGAAAGAATAAGTGTTTGAGATAATAAAGGCAAGGTGGGTAATTATTCAACATTGATGCCCTAGCATAACATAACTGGGGTCGATGTATGAGGATACCGGCCTCGCACTGCAGAAGCGTTTCAAAAGATAACCATCTAAAAGTAGATGGTTAGAACATAAGAGGTAACATGAGTTTGATGACATAAACCTTATTAAAGACAACAACGATGGTCATAAAGACCGACACGACAAGTACTAGAAGAAATAAGCGTGCAATAGCGATATTGACATACCCTTCATTCGCTTCCACGTTGATCAACCTGCATTAGGGAAAACAATGCAGAGGCTGAGTACAAAAGCACTCAGTGGATTCCATTTTGAAAAATATTTTATAAAGATATGGCATGCTACAATCTTATGGAAGGGGGTTACTTTGGTAGAAATATCCTTCTCATAAGTTTTTAAAACAGTTAAACGGTTCGAACCATATAGCATCTCACATTCTTGGGTTACCACTCGGTTCAATTAGAGGGGAGCCACTCCCTCCAACCGAACCGTCATAACTTCATGTGTACACTATCTTGGCTTGTACGGAGCGCAAGGCCGATCATATTATAAAACATTTAACATAGGTAAACCACAAGCAATTAAGCATAAAACATTAGCATGCATATCATATTTGGAAAAGCATTGGGTTTAATAACCCTAAAGTTACCTCAGTGAGAGTTTGTAATCCAACAGTTTGAAAATAGAAACCCACCTTGGTTCAGGTTTGTGTGACTAGTCCTTGAATTAGGGATTGTTCGGTCCTACAAGAGTTGCCTTAAACACTTAGGTCCACGAACATAAAGTTGTCTAAGATCTTAGTTTCCTAGGTCAAACTTATTCCCTTTTATAACACTTATCTTATGCATGTCATGTCACATAATGTAGATGTCTTAAGTGAATCATGTTATGTTGATGCATGTATACACAAGTAATCTAATGTCTCATGTCATAAGGATACAAGTAAAACATTTATACTTAACTTAGAACATTTTAATCAATTATTAAGGAATTAATTAATTACTTAAGGGTATATAATTAATTAAATAAGAATTAATCAATTATTGAAGGCATATAATTAATTAATAAAGAATTGATTAATTATTAAAGGCATTAAATAAATAAATAATTATTAAAGAATATTTAAATAATTAATTAATTAATTTCAGATTTTATAAATAAATAAATAATAAATAATTTTGAATAAATCATTAAAGGAATTATTTATTTAATAAATAAATAAATAAATAATAAACATTTAATCATGAATAATATTACGATTTTCAACCATATAATACAAATTGGACTTAACATTAAATCACAAATAGATATGGACTAAGGGTCCATATTACACATAAATAAGTCATATTGGACTATTATGATTAATTAATCTCATACAAGATTAAGTCCAATCATTTTAATTAGTTTAAGATAATTCAACCCAACACATAGTAGTTCCTTATAGCAACTTAGGTCCAATATTATTAAAATGTAGGCCTGTTCGGATTTATAAGCCCATTTATTAATATTATTATTAACCCAATCATTTTAGTGGCCTATAAACATATAAACTCAAACATTTGATTATCTCATTAACAATAAGCCCAATCATTTTTATTATTATATAAGTCTAATAAATAAATGAATGAGCCCAACCTAACAATTATTAGGCCCCACTCGGATTTAAATTACTAGCCCAAATCTTTTTTAGTCCAAGCCTAACTGAAATTAATTAAGTGTCCACACCAAAACTCAATTTTGAAATTTCTATCCTTAGTAGCAGTGTACCCATACATGATTTTATTAAAATAGTTATACACTTCCTATGAACTTGAAATTTTAACTGAACAAAATTAACATCTTATTCATTTTAAAAATACTAACATTGAACTATCAGACACGTAAGCTTCCCAACTTAATCCATACTTTATAACAAAAATCTGGAGTTCTTAAATTTGAATTGCACAAGGGCCTATAAGATTAATTCACCTAGGCTCGAGTTCTTAATCAAATTATATTTTCTTATCATTCCAGAATTCTCAATAAGTCTATTTTCATATACAGAAAGCCATTCATCCAAATTGTTTATATTAAAGATTTCACACCCGATTTCTCAACATCTATACAAAAGCTGGAATTTCCCACTGAATTTTCTTATAAAATCTTTTGAGGGTTCTTATCTTCATAAGAAAATTATGATATTAAAATCATAAATACTAGAGGATTTCTAGATTCATAATCCATTATCAAAACACTGATTTCATGCCTTCAAATATCCTAAATAATTCGGTTCTTACAAAGTGGCAGATTAACTAATCAAGTCTTTCAAGCATACTCCTAACATCTCTATCTTCAAATTATTATAAGTACATTTAACACATTCAAAGCTCATAAAATTCTCATCAAGATCATAACTACACATATTCTATCGTGTACACACATGCAACACACCAAGAAAAATCTCAAACCTTAAGCACAAACATCACACCTTTCATACACATTATCATACTTTAGGATCCGGACAGTACATAGTGATTTATTGTAAAATTCATATAAAATAGAGTTTTCATCCTATGATAATGAGTTTTATCATTATAAAATCTACAAGAAGCCTAGAACACAATACAACAAGCAATGTTATCAATATATTAGCCGTTTTCAAGATATTAACATGTCTTTCACACTTAGTCAGTTTTTTTGATAGATTCGAGCAAGTTACAAACTCAAATATTTTGACACCTTTATACTTGAAACCGAGGGCTCATTTTCACATAAACATATCAGGCTTTCATTTGAAGGTGATTTCACACATTTTCATGGAGTAGATTGAGAGTTATGGATCGTTTATTAACACATATGTGCAGCCATACGAACTGCCAAACACCTTCTCCATGCATACACATTCATAACCTAGATTCTAACACATAGAACACCTTCATACCCCATATAAACGTGATTAGCATAATTGTAACATAGATTTACAACCCTTATAACCATTCCTTACTAACCTATCATGTTCATATACGAAAGCAAAGCAAAGGAACTAGATGAAGATTTATACCTAGCTTTCTTTCTCCTCCTTCTCCCTCACGTTCTTCTGAGTTCCCTCACCTTCTCCTTCTCCTCAATCCATTCTCTCCCTCCCTCACCAGGTTCTGGTCGTCTCTCTTCCTCCGGTGGTGGCCGATGGCGGCGGTTAGGCGGCAGAGAGTGGTGGTGGTGTTTCGGGCTAGGATTTTCTTCCGATTTTTGCTTGAATGGAAGGTTTGTGATGGAAGATATGGAGAAAGTGAATTTGCAAATGGTGGTGAAGAGATTTCATCTGCAGAGATATTGATAGGCTGAAGAGAAAAGAAGGAATCTGTAGGGGATAAGTTATTATTCCTTTTATTGTATTTCCTTGGTTAAGATGGGAGGTGAATTTCTGAGGGAAGGGAATGTTCATCATGGTGTTGGGATTGAAATCTCTGCAAAGATCTCTCCATCCGTCTCTCTTCTCTTTCGTAATCATTCTTTGTCGGCTCTCTCTCTCATTCCCCCAATTCCCTATTTACTTAATTGTTATTCTATTTAATTAATCTAATTAAACCTTGTCTTATCTAATCACACACACTACACATATCTCAGGCACGCGGATACACTTACACATGTACATTTATATTATTATTATATTATATAATTTTCTTTTTATATAGCATATCAATTTTTGTTTCATAATACAACATTCGTTCATCCGATCAAAGTTTCAATCGAGCATATACGTAGAACTAATTATTTCGGTCTTAACGAGACCAATATCCATATTATTCTATAAATGAAATATTTTACAAAATCAAATAAACAAATGCTTCATATTTATATATTATATATATATAATTTATCTTTTGATTAATTATTTCTAATTAATCACATTATTGCATAGGCAATAATAATATCGACATATTTCACTCGTATACTAAAATATGAATGCTCGTGTTATGCAATGCATATGACGTCAAAAAAAAATTATGATTTAGACGTATAAAATTTGTCGGGAATAAGTGACCGTTCTATTATCCGATTAATTCTATATAAATTTTTATATACTTAAAACGAAATTTTTAGGCTCGAATTTTCGGGGTTCTACAATTTGCAATGTCTTTCACTTGTTTTCTTTTATTGTATTGTTGGTTTTGGTGTTTCTTAGTTTAATCCTATAGCTTCAATACGTGTTATTGGATTCATTTATGTTTAGTCGTTTTATATTCCGACTAGTCCGACACGTTTGGAGCGGTTTTTGAGTTCATAAACACTTGGTCTTTTATTATGTTGTTGGACTTGCACATTCAACTTGTATGATTCGGCACGTTCAATGCGATTTTTTGTTTTAAATTTTGTTCACACTTAGTCATTTTATATTTTACTTGTCCCCCAATGTTGGTAGGACAATAAGATTGGGTTTATAAGAGGGTTGTGCTCAATAGAGCTGCCTACATACTCCATTTGGAGATCAAGCCCATATGTAGTTCTGAGAATTTTCTGCATAAAATTGTCAGAACTAGTGTGGGGAATGGTGGGTCTCGTAGGACTAAACAAATGAAGAAATTGAGTAAGTTAGATTTGATACTGTCCAATGGATCCGGTGTATGCGATATTGATGACTGAGCATCTTGTCATTTCTCGTCTTGCGTATTTGACCTGCAAAGACGTTGGTTGGACTCTTAAGAGCTGCCTACATACTTATTTCGAATATCAAGCCAATAGTAGTTCTGAGAATTTTCTTCATAAAATTGTCAGAACTAGTATGGCTGGAATGTGAGTCTCGTAGGACTTAAAACTTATTGACAAAAGCAAGTAAGGTTACTGCCTTGTGTCAATTCAATTGCAATTGCTGGCGGAGCTGCGTGTGTCTTTTCTTTTGGGGTTGATAGGGCTGCACTCTAGAGAGCTGTCTACATTACCCCTATTGTAGGATCAAGTCCGATGTAGTTCTAACCTGTTGCAATGAACGATCAGAGATGTCAGGAGAGAAGGCAAGGGTGATTGTGCTCCTTGGAGCTGCCTACATATCTTAAAGATGGAAGCCACAATGTAACTCTTTCATGTCTTGCATAAAATTGTTAGAACTAGTGTAGTTGGAGATGTGGGTCTTGTAGGACCTAATCAATTGATAGAAATGAGAAGTTGAGTTTAGGCATGATACTTTCTTAAATATGTCGCATTCCAACTGTTGAAGATGTTGCAACTAGAGCTTGTAAGCACTTTTGCCGACCACCATGGTGATCAAGTAGTCCCATTTGCGAGTGAGACATGCTCACATCATGTTGAGATTTGTGTAGTCAAGCATGCTCGGCATTTGCCATTCTTCTTCTTTTTCACTATAACCAGTTTAGCCAGCCAATTGTTGTCCAAGAGGTCCAAGTATAATTGGATTTCATCTGGTCCTGCTGTTATGGGCTGGTTTGGTTGCATTTGATATCGGCCTTTGTGTCGTACATTAAAGACTTGAGCATGGTTGGTTCCTATAGTGGTTTGGTAGCATGTTCTTGATTCTTTTTGGTAGCCATGTATCTCCCTCACCCCCCCCTCCCCCACCCCCACTGAGTTGGAGATCTCAAGACTTGATAATAAGTGGAGGGGACTGCTTCCATTTCGTGGAGACAAGGCCTGCCTAGTATGACGTTGTAGGATGAAGGTGAATCAAAGAAAAATGACATTGGCAGAGCTGTTGTTGTCGATTAGTACGCGTTTGGTTAAGCAATTAGCAATAACAAGTGAAATAACAAGTGGATCGTGGTGTGGGTTAAGAAGTTTAGTGGACTCAGTGATAGTGAAGTTGATTGTCTAAGCTGGTAGGGTTGTTGAGCTTTTCTCGGCTCCGCTGGATTCTATTCTGGCACGTCTAGTTTGTTTTATGTACCTCTTGGCTACTGAATGTGTGATGTTGCTTACTTCAGAACCATCAGTGATGACATTGACGGTTCAGTCGAGTTCTGGTGGTCTTGGAGGGGTAATGTCGCCATGAACTTCCTCTCTTTCTCTTTCTTGTTGGGGAGTTTTCTTTCCTTTGTCAGTCAGAAAGTCGGTGAGATGACCTTCCTTTAACATGTGAGACACTTCTAATCTCAAGGCAATGCAATCTTTCAGTCTGATGTCCATTATCAGCATGTAATTCGAACCACTTTGATTTGTCCCGTTGATTCGCCAGTGTCCTCATCTTTTCGAGCCATTTGACCTTATTTCCAAGTCTCTTGAGAGCTAGGATTGCATCAGCCGGTGAGATGGATAAGTTATATTCTGGTATTCTCGCTCTTTCACGTGGTCTTGTCTCTGAGTGATGGTCATATTCCATCCTCCTACCTTCAAGTCTACCTACAGATGGGTAAAGCTCGAACCATCTATCCATTGTCCTTATGTCGACCCTGTCGTCTTTTCTAGTCCTCATAGAAAGTGCATGTTGGTGATGGTTGTATTGGTCTTCTTCCCACATGATTTTTGCCCATGCATTGAAAAGTACATCATCCATCGTTCTGCAAGGATACTTGGTGAGGTCCTTGTAAGGTCCGAGTCGGATAAGAGGCATTTTCAGAAGGCAGTGACCGTTGTTTGGGTGTTACAGTTGGTAATGGACACCTTCTCCTTGTTAAAGTGTCCGATATAGTCTCGGAGAGACTCACCTCGTCATTGCCCCATGGCGTATAGGTCCTCCGATATCTTTTCAAGTTTTCTGCTACTAGTATATTGTTGTACGAAAATATCGATTAATTGTGCAAAGCTTGAAATAGATTAGTTCGGAAGATTCGTGTACCACTGGAGGGTCGGTCCTATCAGACTAGAACTGAACCCCTTACACATGCAAGCCTGTCACAATTCATAGGGAATTGCAGCAGTGAACATCCTTTGTTTATATTGAGCAATGTGATCAGTCGGATCAGTAGTGCCGTCGAACATCTACATGCTAGGAAAGTTGAACTTGACGGGCATCTCAACTAGGATAATTTTATCCACAAATGGTGAGTCGGCATAGCAGTTCTCCGAACTTTTGTGAAATGGAGCTGACACTCTAAGAATTCGTTGGATCAAGGCCTCTATTTTGGCCAACTTTCTTGCCAAGTCTTCATCTCTTATTACGTAGTGATCCGTGACCATCGGCCGAGCAAGTTCGCTGGCGAACAATTGTTCCTGGGTGATATCCTTCTGACTGGATCTGATCTGTTGGTTAACATTAGTCGGTGGCACTGTCTGGTTGGGCACCGGTATAGTTGGTTGTGTGTGTTACGCTAGGCGTAGCCAAAATGGCTCGGGCATGTTGTCCCTCGGTAGCAACTGCTCCGTCCGGTTCTAGCATCTGGGGTGACTTGCCCTAGTGCTTGCGCCTACTCTGGTGTGGCAGACGAGATCAATTGGGTTATTAACAACACCGCAATTTCTTACCGAAGACAACAGATCTGTAACACGATGATCAAATCTATCATCATGACTGATTGGAGTATCTCCCAGAGGTTTCATGGGAGGCACTTGGCCCCGGAAGCGGGGAGGAGGTTCGATGACCTCGACAGGCTCTAAAGCTTCGACACGAACGTACAAACTGGTGTTCTAATTTCCAACTTTTTGCACCTTTCTCGCACTTTGTTCATTTGTTTAGTAATGTAATTCTAATATTATATACAATTTAATATGTAAAGTATAGTTAAACATTATATGTTTATAGAAATAATAATAATAATAATAATAATAATAATAATAATAATAGAGCAATGAATAGTGTTACTCTACTAGTGGAGCAAGGCTATTCATTTCTATACACTAGAGCAAGATTATAGAGCAGGGATGGAGTTGCACTGCTTATAATAAAGCAAAGGGTTAGAAATGCTCTTAGTATCCTCTTCTGATACGTGAATAAGATATGACGTGGCTCGAATCACTTACGATCTTATATTTCACTTTTAACGTATTTTAAAATCAATTTAATTAGTATGGATATTTATTACGTTTCACACTAAATCAATTTTAAAGAAAAGTTGTATATTGAAGTAAAATACGTAATAGATATCCATACAAAATTGATTTTAAAGAAAAGTTGTATATCAAAATAAATAAAATATATATATTGAAAATTTCGGGAAGATCTTTGTAGATATATTCCACACACTACAATAAAAAAGAAACAATTACACATGTTCTAGTAGGTCGTACTGATTTTTTTTTTCTTTTTCATGGGCAGATAAATATTTGAAACGATTCTAATATTTATTTTGTAATCGTTTGAAATAGTTTTTTTCAAGAACTTTCATTTTATTCGATTTGTCTGATCAAAGTAGAAGGGAAAATTTTGAGACCTAGTTTGTGGGTGTGGCGTTCATGTATGTCTCACTTCAATAATTCGAGCTTTCTTTCCATTTTTTCTTCAATTTCACTTTCTTGCTATATTTCAAACTACAAAAATTTAAACTAATGACCGCCGACACGACCATCAAGTATAATAGGATTCTTGGCTTGTAATATGGAGTGAAGCTCGCTGTAGTGAAATAAAACCAATAGCATCTAGACTAACTATAATTAAATGCACCTCTTGTATATTATTTCATATTATTGTAACTGAAAAAAATTCATATTTTGTATTAGGTATTAGTGTATATATGGCATAAAAATAGGGGCGGTTTTAAGGGTGTCCAGAATAGGCGACCGCACAGGGCCCCGAAAAATCGAGGACCTTTGGATATATATTAGTACTTATATTGTATATGTTGGGAAATTTAAGTAAAAGTTTTGATTGATTCCAAAACCAACTGACCCCAACCGAGTAGATGTTGCCAGATCCTAATGTTAGTAGTTAGGCTCGCTGTTTGAGCAATGTTGAGATTTTATCTTTACAGGTCTCCAGCTGAAGACGGCAACAAGGCTTCACTCGTATAGAACAACAGATGTACGAACATCAACTGACCGTTCAAAAGATAGAACATCAGATGAGCGTTCAAAGGGGAAGATGTAAGAAAGACATCTGAGAGTTTAAAGGGGGAAGTTATAAGAAAGACAACTGAGCGTTCAAGATACAGAACATCAGATGGAAGAAAGTCATCTGAGCGTTCGAGCCAACTGATCAGATTCAGAACATCAGAAAGACAACTGAGCGTTCAAGATACAGAACATCAGATGGAAGAAAGTCATCTGAGCATTCGAGCCAACTGATCAGATTCAGAACATCAGAAAGACAACTGAGCGTTCAAGATTCAGAACATCAGAAAGACAACTGAGCGTTCAAGATTCAGAACATCAAAAAAACAACTGAGCGTTCAAGATTCAGAACATCACAAAAACAACTGAGCGTTCAAGATTCAGATCATCAGAAAGACAACTGAGGGTTCAGATGGACCATCAGTTACAAGACTCAATTAGTCAGATCGACAACTTAAAGTTCAAGACAGCTGAGAGTTCAACTGTTCCTATTCAGACAGAAAGTCAGATGAAGATATTAGATGGAACATCAGCTGAAGACAAATCAGATGAAGATCAAACTTCTCAACCAACCATCCAATGTTGAAAGACTAATGCTGAGATTTGAAATTCAAATAAGGAAGTCACGTGAAAGTTTGACTCTCTGTCATTACCTCATTTGGCCCAACACAAGGCTGTCTCAGTTGGAAAGCAGAAGCTCACAGTTGCCGAATCAGGAAAGTCTGCAGAGATGAGAGACAAGCCATCGCTTTCACAGAACAGAGATCAACGGCTCATCCAACGGCTAGTTGATTCTCTCCGCCTATAAATAGAGGCCTTCATTCATTCACCAAGAAGAAAGAAAGGAGAAGACAGACAAGTGCAAGAGCAAAGAGATAGACGAGTGAACATCACCAGTTGAGAGGTCATATCGCAAACGAGCTAAACTGAAATCAATCTCTAAGAACATCACTAGTTGAGAGTTCCTAGAGTGTTAGATCCTGTCTTGGTGTTTCTAGATCTTAGTTTGAGTCTTCATTAGTTCAAGCTTAGATCCTAACTCACTTCTTGTTCGAGCTAGTAGTTGGAAAAACCCACCCTCACACACATCCTCTCAAAAGGATTGTTAGGACCCTACTCTTCCCGGAATTGAGTAGATAGGTTGATAAGTACCCGTAAACTTATCTGTAAGGTTGATAAGTACCCGTAAACTTATCACAACGGTTGCAAAGCCCGCGTAAGCTTTGTGGTTTCTGTCCAGAAGAACTTGGACTGAGTTGTGTGGACTCACAACTCCCCGTGGACATAGGAGTTATCTCCGAACCACGTAAATCCTTGTGTGTTTGTGTTTTCAGTTCAGTTATTTCTTATTGCATATTCAACTGACCAACTAACCACTATACAAAATTGCATATTCACATTTTAACTGTTTTGGTTATTGACCAACCGTGCATCTGAGCGTGAGTTGATTTTATACGAGTTGTTATTTTCCACCACATTCCGCACAGCACTACACTTCCAGCTGAGTATACTTACTCAGTTGTGATTCCAGTTGAGTCATATTACTCGGTTGTGATAATTTTCAGGGGGTTGTTTTTAAAATACTTAACTGGTGTATTCCCCCCCTATACACCAGAACTCGTATCGGGACCATCAGTATATATATTTTCATATTTGAAAAATCTATCAATTGTTTAATTAGCTCAGTGGAAGCTTTTTTCCTTACTGCCTTATCCACGCGCGTTCGATTCTTCTTAACTATAATTCTTCTTCTCTAATTTTTTTTCTCTATTTTCTTGTCTTCTCTTCTACACTCACTACTCTCCCTCTCAACTCACAAATGCATTCTTTTCGACTTCAATCTTGCAAGTAAATCTTGTGAAATTTTTAATTATGTTTTGTTTGTTTAGTTTATTATTATTATCAATCATTTTAATTAATGAACTGAAAATAATTATTATCATGGTAAATTTTGTGATTTTTAAAAGAAATTGATGATGAAAGTATATTTAGTTTTTTGTTTCAAAAATTTCAAGCAGAGCAATAGTTTTTAAGTGAATGTCTTTATTTGATAAAAAAAATTATCGTTCAATAATGTATGTATATATATATATATATATATATATATTGTTTATTTCTACCATAGTAAAAATAAATGGTTCCAATACATGCTAGTATGCTAGTTTATTTTCTAACGTTTTACGGGACAAACCAACACATTCTTGTTAGTTTTGTCTAGAGGGATTTTTCCCAGTAAATTTCGTGAAGCCTACTTCTTAATTAGTTCTTGTGTTTGTGAGCTCCTTAAAATTAAATTCAGAGTTTCTTATACATTTTTATCCTTTACGTTATACTACTATATGCTCCCTCCGTCCCGCTAATATCATCATTCTTTTCTTATTTAGGTGTCTCATTCTGATATGATCTTATTTTTAAGATAATAAGATTTATTATGTTTATTTATTATTTAATATATTTGTTTAGTATTATTCAGTTTCTTGTTCGATAAGTTTAGGATCATGACATAAATAGGTTTACTATCTTGCAGTAATTGAAATTAACTCCTTACTCATAATGGAAGAATGCTTAAGAGAGAGCATCAAAGTTTTCAAAAAGAAACTCATGCCCCATGATAGAGAATGTGTCTACACACACACACTCCTGCCCTGCCAATGTGACCTTGTGGTGGTGGAAATGAGAAATTCAAAAAAGAAGGAATGATTTTAAAAGGTGAGAGAAATCAAACACAACCTAAAAAAAAGTTGCGGCTCTAAGATTTCCCGCCTAAAATGTATCTCCAGCACATAAGTCTACTCCTTATCATAAAATAGGAACTCATATGCTCAATTAGATATTCAGAATAAGGAATCAAATGAATAACCGATGATCATAATAAATTACATACACCAAAGGCCTAATCTTTTATTCAAGATTTAAAACTTAATATACTTATTTAAAGAACACTTGCCCCTGTTACCGTTGGCCGAGTAGGGCGACGGCGGCGCTGTGAAGAATATGGAAGCGGCGGAAGACGAGCCGCGGTGGCCGCTGCAGTAGCTTATCGGAGAGGAGGGACGAATGACAGTGGTGACAGATCCTCTCGCCGGAGAATTTGAAGTTCGAGAGTTGGGTTTGGGTTAGACACTTTGATCACTTAAGGTAATAGATTGGCTTGTTTAATTAAATAAAATGATTACACTTGGGATCAGTTTGAATTATTAAAAGTTGGGCCTAATTAATTGATTAACATTTAGACCTTAGTATTGGCTAACACTTAAAAGATCGCTCCCATCTAAAGTTTTTCCTATATTTTTAACTATATTTTTAACTCTTATTTTACAAACAGTTCTTCAATTTTACAGTAATTATTTTATAAAATTTGTATGCTCAACTCAATTTGTAAGAGAATAATTTAAGGATGTATAAATTTGGGTAAACATTTAGAAGATGTAAATATTTTTGTGTAAATCACCTAATTTTAGATGTGCTAGATAAACTTTTTACCTCATTTTTCTGTTATTTTACCCTACATTTATAGTTAAAAATGATTTTAATAGATTCGTTGGGAGTGTTCTAGACAAGTTAGTTTGAATTGAATAAGCGATGGTCATATTTAATCAATTAGAATGGTTGGATTTTAATTATGATATTGCTTTGAATGGATTGATTAATTGAATTGGTTGTAGCTCGAATTAGTTAATTACGGATGGGTTAAGTGATGGGCAGGATCAAATATTATATGTTTTGGTCGGCGACGAGAGGAAGTCGATGTAGTCGGAGGTGAAGGGTTTCAGGTACGCGCGGCGTCGGAGCGGACAACGGTGACGTTGTGGCCGATGATCTTGAAGAGAACATGATGGTGTTAATCTCAACATTGACCATTCGTATTAGGTTTTTATTTGCCGCAGGCAATAGTGAGCTTCAACATATCTGCATGAATTTTGTAGCAAAAAGAAAACAATTAAACATGATTTTTCTTAATAACTTAGAGCATTCTCCCTATGATAGAGCGCTAACGGACTATTCTCTTTCAGACCCACGTAGAAGAATGTTGTATAGTATATAATGAAACATGATTTTCATTTTATAAATAAGTAATGATTCTATAATGTCATCTGATATATTGGTGGAATGTTCTTACGTGCAGAATAATGGTGAATTCGTCAAATGCTGTAGCTGATAAAGAAACTCGATGTTGGCATTTCTATCGAACATGCTTGCATTAGTTTTTTTTTCCAAGTACATTTTTTCCTTCCTAGTATTATTTTAGTTAACATGCTACGAATATACTCCCTCCGACCCTCAAAATTATGCATAGTTTTGGGGGACAGGGATTTTAAGAAAATCCTAGAAAATGAAATATGAGTAGAGAAAAAGTAGAGTTAAGGTAAGATGAGGTCTCACATTATAAGTGTTACAAGTGGAAGAGTTATTTATGAAAAAGAAAAATTTTGTATAATTTTGAGAGTCGGAAGGAGTAATTTATTCGATTTACACTTCAAAGAACGAGTGAGTTACCTTGTCTCGCTGTGTTGGATTTATGCATTTTTTTTATATATGCATAATAATGCACTTGAAAAATGGAGTTTTGCTTCTTCTCCGAATGTATGTCGGCAGGGAGAATTTGCGCAAAAAACACTCCCTCCATCCGATTAAATATAGCCACTACATTTGAGCACAATATATAAAAAAGAAACTGTGTCAGTAAATATGTTTTTTGAAAGGGAAAAGCCCATAAATATTAAGCTCGGAAAAAAAATGGTACTATATGTCACTCTATGGGGTCACCTTCTTTTCTTCACTTTTTTGGGGACTATATTAATACTCCTATATTTTGTAAGGGTAATTCTAAGTATAGCCTCTATTTTACTCTTTATAACCTTTTAGTAAAAATAATAATTAAAATTATATAATTTTACACTTTTATTTTATAACTCTCAAAATTATAATTAGTTAATAACTACAAAAATCTCTAAGATCTAATAATCGATCGGTAGCCTCCTGACGAATTTAAGCTTCTTATTAAATGTTGAAATTAATGAAATTGACGGATACAGAACAAAGTTTCTGCTTCATATGCATGACATCATCGATTTTTCTCTCTCTCCCTCTCTCTATCTATCTCTCTCTCTTTCTCCTTATCAAGAACATGTTCAATAATAAAAGATTTCCTCCATGAGAGCCGACATAAGGTTCACATATTCGAGTTCTTAATTTGCAGAATTGCTATTTAAAATTGTAAAATTGCCATTTTCTTCTTTTTCTAGCTTAGAAATAGTCTTACGGTTATCAGTCATGAATCATAGGGAGCAACTTTCAGATTAAATAAATTAATTTTCATGCCGGCAATCAAATTATGAGGAAAGATACAATGCCAAAAAAGTAGAAAGTCAATTAAAATTAGGGGAAGAAGAAGAAGCAGATCGAGGTGTAAATGTAAGATTTATTAGGATTTGGGGGCTATAATCGATTTGATTACTATTTTAAGTTTTCTTTATTTATTATTGTTACAGTAACTTTTGGAGGCTATGAAGATAAAAGAGTAAAATTAATGTAATTTTAATTATTATTTTTATTTGAGGGGCTATAGAGAGTAAATTAGGGGTTATGTTTAGAATTTGCCATTTACTAATTAGATTTTAATTTGGAGGCTGCGAAAGTAAAATAATACAATTATTAATTTTTTTATTAAAGAATCACCCATATCGAAAAATACTAGACAACGGAATAGCACACTATTTTCTTAGGCATCAATGTATCCCCATTGCCCACGAGCCTCTTAATAAATGTTTCAAAATTAAACATCATATCGTAAACTTTTGCCGCCTCCGTAAATGATAAAACAATAATCCAGCCCATTAACTTTAAGAGCCCATATGTCAAAACTCTTCTAATCAAATTAACGACAATTTCGTTGTATCGTGATGTAATACTATTTTTTCTTTTTTTTCTTTTTCACTTTTAGAAACTACTTGTTTAGATGAAACAAATATTTTTCACTTTGAGAAACTACTTGTTTAGATGAAACAAATATATTTTACAACAATCAAATACAATATTACATCACGATACATTAAATAAAGAAAAAAAAGTGTAAGAATAAAAAATAAAAACAATAATGAAACAGGATAGCGCTATTTGGACATATTGTAGCCAACAACATTAGTTACAAAAAGTAATATAGGTTTTGAAACATGAAATATACCTTAAGATGAGTTCACTTGGAGATAAAAGGAGGTAAAATGAGGTATAATATTATTTTACTCCCTTATATCTTGTTTGGTTGCGATTTAAGAATAATCCGGGCAGGAGGTATAAATTTTCGGGCAACCCCTTTTACCTTGCCCGGAGTATAAATTTATACCTCCAAAATGGAGGTATAATATTATACCTCCCATGTGTTTTATATATTTCCTCCTTTATCCATCAATTTATCCCAAGTGAACAAGATATAAACATTGTGGTCCCGCTGAGAGTATAAATAAGTATATTATTCCTTCAACCAAACAAGATATAAAATTTGTGGTCCCCACAATGAAGTATAAATTTATACCTCATAATATTAACCCTCCATTTAAGGGTGTATTCACTTGAAAGTATAAATTTATACCTCTATTTAGAAGTAAATGGAGGGATAAATAAAAATCTCACCCTTTACATCATCCCTTCTTTTTTAACTCTCTTATTTTCACCACCACAAGGAGGGATAATATTATCACATCTCTCATTTTCACTACCACAAGGAGGGATAATATTATCACTCCAATTTAGGGGGGATAATATTATCCCTCCTTGTGGTGATGGAAATGAGAGATTTAAAAAAGAATGGATGATTTAAAGGGTGATATTTTTGTTTATCGCTCCATTTACCTCTAAATGGAGGTATAAATTAATTTATACTTTCAAGTGAACACAAGGTATAAATTTATACTCCCAAGTGAACACACCCTAATTGGAGAATCTAAATTCCAAGGGGAAATGTGATTTTTTATTTTTATAATTAACTCTATTTTTTACGCGTTTGACCAGCCAAAGTGTGTTGGGATAGAACTATTAAAACAATAAATGTTGGATTACAAGTTTCCATTGTAAACAGTCAAACATATTTTTATATGAATTTTAATTGTTTTTCTTTGTTATATAGCTTGAGGATATAGTAATAGAACATTGGGGGAATTTTTCTTAACAAATGTGTTTGATATCTGAAATCATTTATATATCCCCTATTAATGATCTAATGAAATTAATGTATGTATTATTCTCGCACTAATTATAACGTTGATCTCTGCAAGTTTCTACTACAAACTGTTCGAAAATTGTTGAAGAGGTATTGTAGATATTGATTTTGTACATAAATTTATGTTTGTGAATAACTATAGCTGGAATTAATTTAGAAAGAGTGCAGGATCTGTATGGCTCGAACATGCTTACTATTTTAAACTTGATTATGTTAGTTGGTTTTTATTAATACTCGATACATCCATGTTTATTAATTTATGCCAAACGATGCTCTAATTATTTATTTATTAAACGAATTTAAGAATGTTGTCTTCTTCTAATGATGCTATCCCGATTACTTTTTCAATTAACGTTATCTAGACTCCAACTTGCCTCTCAAATATCTACTTAGAAATTTAAGATTTTAAGGGATTTATTTATTCCATAAAGGTGAAGATCTACATATATTTATTTTAACTTACATAAAATTGCAATTGCAACTTGCATATATTTGGACTATATATATGTCTTCGACAATGAGATTCCCTTGCAGAAAAAAATAGTGAGCTATTTTTTCATACGTGTCAACTCGATGAAATAAATTTATACAAGATTAAATTAAATTGTATATGTATACTTGACCTTTATAATAATTATTGTAATACATGTGATAATTTTTTTAATACCAAATAGCGTAGCATTTAAAGTCGGATTTTTGCCTAAACCCTAAAACCTTAAGCAAAATGGGTAATTATATTATATTCACATATAAATGTGCCTGTAATAAAATTGGTACATTTTGATTTTTTATCATTTCTATTTTTCGTTTCTCACACTTACAATGAGGATGTATACTGTGTGACACGTCTAGTGGTGCTTTTTATCCTTTCAAGTTGCTATGAAATTTGCAGATCGATTTGTTAAAATAATAGGATATAGATATATGTGACTGCAGCAGCTATCACAATAATTTGGCTAAGATGAATCTCAACTGTTATAATTTGATTCCTCTTTATTCCTATATTTTAGGCAAAGTTGCTGGTTATTTTAATTTTATCATGCAGTAGCTTTTAATTGATGAGACGACATATGCCATGTGTAATGATATTTCCGTTTCAGTCTCCTAGCAGTGAGGTTTCGAGTTCAAACTCATTATTTTCTCAATATTGAAAAAAAAAATAGTATGTTAATTATGGTTGTTAGTCATTTTTTTTTGTTTGCATTTGGGTTTTCATTTTAATTTATCATTTTATTTGTATATTATATTTCCAATTTATTGATAATTTAATTCATCGAGTTGGCACGTATGAAAAAAATTGTGTCATATATTTGTTTGTATCTTTATTATTTGCTATGCTGTATATTATTACCAGAGATAAATTGTCATATTATTTAAAAATCAAATAGAGTTCAAATACCAAAAGATGTGGCGAATGTGCATATACATGACACAGGCTGACACGCATATGTTTCTTTATCTTTTTATTTGTAAAATTTCTTATTTAGCACTGGATATTCATAACAATATTTAATCAAATCATTAAGTTGCACTCCCTCCATCTCACATAATTTTTCCGTGTTTTTTTTAGGAAGTCCCAAATGTAGTCAAGTTTCTTGATTGAAAGTGAAATATTAAATCGTTTTTCTACTAAGATTATTCGAAGAAATGTAAAAGTGATGTTTGGAGTAGTAAATCAAGACAAACTAGAATAATTGCTTACAAGATTGTGATTTCCAATCCAATATGTGCTTATGTTTTTTTGAAGGGAAATAAAATTAAGTACAAATGCAAAGAATATGAAGTCCACAATATACGGGGCTCTTCCCATACATGAGGGTCTATAAAAACCACTAGCTACTTGAGTAAATCGGTGCGCTACTATATTTCCCTCTCGACGAATATTTTTAATTTTATAAGACCTAACATAGTTAAGAATCGACTTACAATTTTGTATAATCATCCCAAATTCCGACAAATTTGAGTTCCTTTGAATAAATTGCATCAGCGATAATCTTATTTTCTTTAATATGTGTGAAAATTGAAAGAGAATAATTTTTTGTGACTGAGGGAAGTATGATATAATAGTATTTAGAAATATACATATATGCATCAAACCACAAGTATAATTTTTCTCATTTGTGTATGCATCGTGCCAAAGCTACTTAATGTTTGATCACAATAATTTATTTTCCATGTCTAACCAAATTAATTAGCAAGTTGCGAAATGCGAAGTTAGTAAATGGGCTATGGGCAATGCACATGCTTTTTAACTAATCCATCCAAATCGAAGTGTATGCAAGTGGCTGCTCAAAAAAACGAAAAAAAGTGTATGCAAGTGGAAAATTCTGAATATATTAGACCAATATGTCTAATAATACTTCAATAATCAACTCAAAAAATATACTATAATAATACTATGTCTTAGCTTGTGACAATTTTTTTGCAATTAGACAACAAAAAAATGTGCAGATTGCAGTATTACGACGTGTCGATACAGAAAGGATCATGCAACTAATGCATGTTTAGTTTTCCGAGATACTTTTATTTTCATAGTCCGAATCTTTAGCTTCCATAACTGTTATCTGTATTTTAATCAAATGATGCGGCAAACAACGCAGCTGCAGAGGAATCCAGTAAGAAACAAAGAGAAAAATAATACTAATAAAACAAAGATTGATATATGAATAATTAAGTTGCTCCAAGGAGAATGGAAATACTTTTACCAAATAAGGCCTTCACCAATTAATGTACTTTTTTATACTTTTACCCTTTCTGGCACTGTTTGTTTCATCTTAACTACTTTTGTCGTATGCAGTCGGATTCAAGTTATACGATGCGCTCTTTGCGGTTTAGAGCATCCATTACAAGGGTTGAGTTAGATCCTGAATCTATCGCTGGAAAGCGTAATTTCAGTGATTGATGGTGTTGAATAAGATTCCGTAAAAATTTCCATTATGGTGGGGTTGAGTAAGATCCCGGAGTGTATAATCATTGGCAATAATTGAATAAATTTTATTTTGTTATTTTTTATTTCTAATAAATAATATTAAAAATACTTTATTAAATATAAAATTAAAAAATGATAATTTTATTGAATTAAAATAAAAACAATACAATAACTACGGAAAAAAATAATACAATAAGGAAAAAAAAGATACTCCTCTGTCCCACTCAATAAGTCCCATTTTGCCATTTTGGGTGTCCCACTCAATAAGTCTCATTTCCTTATTTGACAAAGATTAATACACTAAAATCCACTTTATGTCACACTCAAATAGTATTTCTCCACTCAACACACTTTAACATCAATAAAATACTACCTTAATTAGACTTTTTATCATCTAACACTCTTTTTCTTAATCCCCATGCCGAACTCAAATGGGACTTGTTGAGTGGGACGGAGGGAGTACAATAATTAAGAAAAAAAAAAACACAAGAACTTCTACTGGAGTTGACCGAAACGTGTTCAAATCTCTTCAATCAACTCGTCCATAAGATGTTTATAGCAGATGAAACAATTGTAACTGTTTGAGTTTTTTTTTTTTATATAATTTCTGAAAAATAAATAAATTGAACCAATGGTGTATCGCCACGTGGACCGAAGGAGCGAGAGAGTGAGGTCGAGAGCGGTGTTGATATATCGACACCACTCTCGGCCCTCATTGATCGACACCGGTGTTGAGCGAAACCATAGTGGCTTCGACACCACATGGGTCGAAGGAGGGAGTATCGAAGGGGGATCAACACCGACTTCGACCCCAGTACTCGATCCCCACAGTGTATGCTCTTAGAGCATCTCCAACCATTTTTCTATAATAGTCAAGATTTTGCTTTGTTATAAAGCAATAACTTATAGTATTATTTATTTAATTTTAAACACTATATAAAATTTATCTCAATTATTGATAAAATATACAAATTTATAATATAATGCACATAATAAAATAATATTATAAAGAAGAATAAAATTACAAGTCTCGATAATTCTATAAATTAAAATGTCCGAGCCTCATTAGAACCTCTCATATCGAAATCAATGAGTATGAAAAAGTATATTTGTTGGATTTGAGTAACTTTTGTTATTCAATTTTTCGTATTTTTAGTATTTTACTACGTAATATTCTTGGAAAGTGTATTTTATATGTCAAATATTTGTAATGTAATTTTAATATTCTATACAATTTAATATGCATAGTATAATTAAACATTATATGTTTAGAAATAACTAACTGTAATAGAACAAAAGGAAAAACGAAAAAAAATATTAATAATAATAGAGCAGACTTGGAGCTAAAACTGCTATATACTATATGGTTGAGCTTTATAATAGAGCAGGGGCTGGAAATGCTATTAGGATCCTCTTCTTATACGTGAATAAGGTATGAGAAACACTCCTGTAGAGACTTTTGCACTAAGTCTGCACAAAACCCGACCCGTCACGTGCCGCCCCGACCCGCGCGTGAGGTCCACGCGCCGCGCGTGGGCCCCAAGCGCTCCAGTTTTTTTTTTTTTTTTTCAGATTTTTTTTCCCCGTCGGAGCCTTCGGCTTCGATTTACGGCTCCACCTTCGCTCCGATTACTAAAATAAGGATAATCGACGGGCAATATTTTGAACTTTTAAGGCTCGCTCCAAGGCCTTCGGCTTCCCTCACTCGCGTCTTGACCATAGAAGAAGCGGCAAACAAAAAAAAAAGGAAAAAAAAAACTGGAAATTTAAAAAAAAAAAAACTGGTCAAAAGAGGGTTTGACTGGATCAAAGGGGTTTAACCGGGTCAAACGGGTCGGGTCAAATGGGCAGGTGTTCAACGGTGGAACAGTTGCACCCAAGTTTTTGTCATAAGGTATGACGTGGCTCGAATCACTTAAGATCTTATATTTCACTTTTAACGTATTTTAAAATCAATTTAGTATGAACATAAAAAAAAAAAAAATCAATTTAGTATGGAAATTTATTACGTTTTCATACTAAATTGTTTTAATGAAAGTCGTATTGTGAAGTAAAAAACGTATAGATATCCATACGAAATTGATTGTAAAGAAAAGTTGTATATCAAAATAAATAAAATACTATGTTGAAAAGTTTCGGGATGATATTTGTATATGATTCTACACGCTATAATAAAATCTTGATAAATTTTTTACAATAAAAAAGAAACAATTACACATGTTCTAGTTGGTCGTACTGATTTTTTTTTTTTTTCATGGGCAGATATTTGAAACGATTCTAATATTAATGTATGATTGTTTGAAATATTTTTTTCAGGAACTTTCGATGTATTCGATTTTTTTGTTTTTTTTTTTTTTTTGAGAGAAAGCAAACCATTCATTAGTGATCAACATCAGAAGATACAACATACAAGAGTGAAGAGATAATTGGATTATTCACATCAAAAATAAAATTGGCATTACAAGCACAAAAAGCAATGTGATGTGCGAGACGATTTTGATGTCTTCCAATCCAATGAAACGAGGCTTTATCAAAGTCTTCTACCAAAGTCAAAATATCTGCAATGACTGTTCCGACTGGGGTACGGGGCACCAATCCTTTTTTAAGAGCAAAGACAATGGCTTGGTTATCGATTTCAATAATAAGATTTCGGAATCCTCTATCCCGAGCACCTTGGAGGCCATGAAGGCAGGCCAAACCTTAAGCAATTTCAATATTGTCACAGAAAGGTAAACATTTAGTCATCACAGCAAGAAGACTGCCTCTATGATCGCGGAATGCACTACCTAAACCTGTAATATTTCAGACCTAGCTTGTAGGTGGCGTTCATGTATGTCCCACTTCAATTATTCTAGCTTTCTTTCAAGTTTTTCTTCAATTATATTCGCTTTCTTGCTATATTTCAAATTATAAAAATTAAAGTAATGACCACCGACACGACCATAAAGTATAATAGGATTATTGGCTTGTAATATGGTAGTGAAATAAAACCAATAGCATCTAGACTAACCATAATTCCTTGTACATCATTTCATATTATTGCAACCAAAAAAAGATCACATTATTGTATTAGCTAGGTATTATTGCTAGTGTATATATGGCATAAAAATGCAATAAATGGATCCAACCCACAATAATACAACATATATCACACGCATTATTATCTATTGCTATAAACGTACACATGCATGCTTAAGTAAGGTCAACGATATTTCCTGGATCAGTCAATATTTTCTACCATATTGAAAATTAAAAAAGTTCCAAAATACATGCTACTATGCTAGTTTATTTTCTAACGTTTTACGTGCACAAACCAAAACATTCTTGTTAGTTTTGTCTAGAGGGAACTTTCCCAGTAATTTTCATGAATCCTAGTCCTTAATTAGTTCTTGCATGTGTTTGTGAGCTCCTTAAAATTAAAATAAGAGTTTCTCATACATTTTTGTCCTTTACGTTACTATATTTTTCCTATGTACGTCTCACTGATATTATCATTCTTTCCTCATTTAGATGTCTCATTTACATTGTCATATTTCAAGTAAGAAAAATTTTTAATCCTTCAAAATTATTCAAAAGTGATAGAATACTTACCTAAATTCTATTTTTTTTTTATCCTTACTCTTAATATTTATGTCACACGATAACATGACAATATGAGCAGGATAAAACATGATAATATGAGCAGGATAAAAGGAAATATTATTTTATTTGGACAAGTTAAAAGATACTATGCGTTGCGCAAAGAGTTCGACACTGAAATTCATTCCGCTATAGAAAGAGTGGCCAAAAAGGGCGGTGCCAAAAAAATTGCCGGTTTAGCCTTGTCTAAGTGAGTATCTAAATAATCGAATTTCTAAAAATATTCAATAAAGTTATTCGGTCAAACGGTGGTTAGCTACACGCGTAAGAAAAATGAAAGTTGAATGTAAAAATAAAAATAATTATATTTTTTGTAGGGTTTATGCTTCCCTAATTAGGGTATATTTTCATTTTCAAAGGAGAATTATTTTTAACTTGTGTGACCAAATAACACTACCTCGCAATTAATTTGAAAATCTAACTGAAATAATCGGTTATAGGTTTTGGTTATTCGGATTCTTCTTTTTTGATTTATTTTTTCTTCACAATTGTTAATCTATAAATTTTAAAGAATAATTCGATAGTATATTTTACACAAAACATCACCACAACAATGTAAATCTTAAAAAAAAAATGAATTAAACAGTTGCACATTACGTGATGGCCTCGTTCGAGATTAGCGTAAATTAATCGATCCGTGACTGAAATGGAGTAATTTAGTAGTAATATTTAATTTTTTTCTATATTTTGCTAGTTTTTTTTTTCTTTTTTTTTAGTTAAGGAATTACATCGAAGTATATAAGTCTATTATCAAATAAATCGCTACACCACCATATACGTACGACAGTGTTGGAGCCACATGTTAGTTTGGTGGGACAAAAAATTCAATTACCCTTAAGACTAGCTGCAACGCTGTCTCGAGCCGCAGTCTCCAAGCGGGCTCGAGACCGTTGCAGATGGAGACGCAAGGATTGCAGGGGGGCACGGCTTGAGTGCTCGAGACCGGTAACGCACGCGCGGTGTCAGAAAAAAAAATCGAATGGTGCGTATGTGCACGCGCCTAACGGTTGAATTTTAAAAAGCCGACAACGACTTGAAATGACTACATTCTTTATTTTATTTATTTTCTTTAATCCTTTTTTTTGGCTATAAATACCACTATTTTTCACTCCACTCTTAACACCTCATTTCTTCATCTCTTCATTCTACAACTTCTACAACTCTTTCATCCTAAAAAAAAAAAATGTATCCCAACAATCCCAACAATCTCTTCTCGTCGTTGTGGTATTTTGACATGTCCGACGACACTTTCAACTATACGGGGGCGGGGCTTGATTCAATCAACCTCATCACTCTGGCCTTCGCCTAGTCCTACCCAACCTTCTCCCCGGACACCGACAGCCCGACTACAACTACAGATAATCGGATTATGCTACCGCCGCCGCCACAGCCCTCTGCCAAAAGAAAAAAGGGCAAGGGCAAAGCCATCGCCACCTTTGCCGAAGCTGCCGATGAAGATGATGACGAAGTCAGCAAGGCTGGCAAGCATCACAACTACACCGACGAACATGTCACCTACATGGCACAAATTTGGGTAGAGAAGACCTACAAATCCATCGTCGGGTGCGACATGTCCGCCGACAAATACTGGGGAAAAGTCATCGATCGTTTCAACTCGAGGTTCATCTTGGCCCTCAACAAGAAGCAATGCAAGAGCTACTTTGGCCGCATCCAGAAAACGGTGAAGAATTGGATTGTCGCTTTCCGCAAAGCGACCGCTCGCCGGTAGAGCGGTGCCAATGACCAGATGGTGGTGGATGATGCCCAAAAAATCTACAGGGTATCAACGAGAGGCCCTGCTTTCCACACGGCTTGGTAGATTTTGCACGACTATCCAAATTCATCTCCCATGCTTTTCCCGACGCCCCCTCCGAAAAGAGGACGAAGACTACGACGGAGGGCAACTACATATCTTCGGTGTCAGCGCCGTCGGCGGAGGAGGCCTCCACATAAGGAGAAAAAGCGTCTCCCAGACTGCAGGGTCGAGATGCGGCAAGGGGGGCGACAAGGGCCAAAGGAAAGAAGCTGGCAGGTGAGTCGTCCTAGCTCGACTCCCTTTTGGATCAATACACCTCCCGACTGGGCCAGTTCGCCGACGCCAAACACGAGATCACGGAAGCAATGCACGAATCAGCTCGGACGAAAATCTAAGCTGCTCAGGCGCGACAATATGCCACCGACTGCAAAATTATCTCCAAGGATACGAGATACATGAAGACGGAGCAGTTCCACGTTCACATGCACATGGTGCAGGAGGTGATGGAACGCCGGGAATGAGCATAATTTTTTTTAAAGTTATTGTAATTTTAATTTTTTTATTAATTAGTGGTTTTTTTTAATTGTGAAGGCATGTAATTTTCCAATTTTCAAATATTAATGGAAAATTCGAATTAGTGTATTATTAATTAGTGTTTTTTAATTTTTAATGGATGTAATTTTCTAATTTATTTATTTAATGGAAAATTCAAATTTTTTAATATTAAAATTAGAGATAGCTTAGAGACAGTTGGGTTGTTGGGTAGGTGTCTCTAAACTGTGTCTAGTGGAAAATGAGGTGTTGGAGATCCCTTGGAGACCATTAATGGTCTCCAAAGGTTGCAGACAACCTAATTAGGTGCAAACCTGCAAAAATTATGTACAAATTTGTTAAATTATTTAGTATTGTCCTACCAAAAATTTGAAAAAAACAAGGGTAATGAATTTTGCCCCTCTAGTTTTTGGGAGCTTGGCTCTGCCACTGAGCTAGAACCTCTACACCACACAAAAGTGAGACTACTGTCTGCAGTCAGGATTATTACACCATCAAATAAGGTGATAATATACTACACTACATTTTGATAGAATTGAACCCCAAACAAACCTCTCACTAGGGAGAGACGTATAGTATTGCACCCAACTACTTGAACTAGGTATCATCGGCTATTTATAGCTAGCGAGTTATTTGGTGGTCGTCTTTATTTACAGATACAGATTAACGTATTTAATTATAGTAGTGCAAGAGTTAAAAATTCAAAATCTAATCTGTAGGCGTGGCTCCCGTAAAAGAAAACCTAATCACTATTTTTAACAACATTATTAATAAATTATAAATTGGTTTTGCCATGTAGATGGCCAAAAGTTAATACTCGCGGTTTTGAATTACAGGATACATACATACATATATATATATATATATATATATTTGTTCTTTATAAGATGTTTTTCTTTTATAAAGATTGTTATCTCTCATCTTCCAGTAAAATTTCTCAATTTCCAAGTTTCCACTCTCCCATTACATGCATGATGCAACTCCAATTATTTTTTAGTCTCTCCCTTCCTACGTGCCTCCTAAGCCCTTTTTACTTCAACTTCACCACAATAAATTTTGCGCTAATTAATACTAATATACTTTTTTTTAATTATTGTACAAAATACCAAACATTTTACGATAAAAAAACAGAAGGTGTGTTGCAATTATTGGAGAGCATGACTACTACCTAATAAACATGTCATCCTGCTTAATCAATGCCATTTACGTGACAATTCCCTGGTGGTATGGTGCAATGAAATGTCTTCCATATAAAACCATGAATTAGATATCCCTTTTTTACAGATTGCATATATTTCGATCTATAATTTATTTTTTTTTGGGAAAAAACCGCTTGAAACTTGACAATTAAATATGTGAAACGAGACTTGATGTCGTAATTAAAAGTTTTAACAAGCTAAAACTTGATCTGGGCTCGTTTGGTATGCATATATGTAAATGAAATATTGGTATCAAAATTGTCTATATACTTACCTTGCCTTTGGTATATTAGTATATGAATATTAATTGATGAGAAGCACTTGCATGCAACCGGTCTCTTCCCAAGAGACCGGATCCGGGTTGAGTTGACCCAGTTAATGCGGGTTGACCCGTTGACCGGTTAATTTATTTTATTTTTTAATAATTTTCAGATTTTTTTTCGGCTCTGCCTTCGGCTCCAATTTTACAACTCCGTATTTGCTTCGATTACTAATATAAGAATAATCGTCGGACAACAATTTGAACATTTTCGGCTCGCTCGATTCTTGACCAAAGAAGAAACGACAAATAAAAAAACACGAAGAGGCAAATAAAAAAAAAGGTGGAAAAAAATGTGAAATTTAAAAAAAATGGAAATGAAAAAAAAAAAAGCTGAAATTCAAATAAATAAAAAAACAAAAAAAAAACTGAAATTTTAAAAAAATCAGAAAAAAAATACTAGCGCGTGCACAACACGCGCTGCGCGTGTGAAACGGGCGCGTGTCGTGCACGCATCACGCGCCGTCGCATCCTATTCGATCGGTCGCATTCAAGTTTTGTTGTTAATTGATATACTTGATATACTTAATATGCTAAGTTTCAATATTTTCATATACCAATTTTTGCTAGTATATAACTCATATATCTACTTTCCTCCCACTTGATAACAATAGATATCTTCAACATATTAAACATGTTGGAAAATTAGTAAAATGTTTCGGAAGATACCAAAATCCCAACTGACCCCAACCGAGTAGATGAATGCTTTAGTCTGATTTTAGCTAGAGCTCACCGTTTGAGCGTAGTGATTTTATCTTTACAGGTTTCAAGCAGAAGAAGTTAGACAAACTGAAGAAGGAAGTTCGTGGAGAACTCAGCTGAGGCCCAAACTCAGCTGAGACCCAGAATCAACTGAGGTCCAGACTCAGCTAATCCCCAAACTTAGTTGAGTCATCAACCTTAACTGAAGTACGGACTCAGTTGGAAAATAGCCCAGTTAACTCCTCAACTGACCCACGCAATTGAAGGCATACAGTTCAAGCGTGAAGAGAAGTTGTGTAGAATCAGACGTCGCGGAGTGGAGAAGAGAAGATGCTGAAGACAGAAGAGTTGCAGTCCAGATTCAAATCTATTTGAAAGCACAAGTCAGCTGAAGAACTTACCATAAACGAGCCGACAACAACGACGTGCAAAAAGCAAAGGTCGCAGTTACAATTTTTGGAAAGTTTCTAGAAAAGCAAGTGGAGTGTCATGCTTTTGCCAGAGGTCAAACGGCTCTTTTCAACGACTGGTTAGATCTCCTTTTATAAATAGAGGTCTCCATACCAAAGCTCAGTAAAAGACACAAGAAGAGAAAAAGCAGGCAAGTGCCAAGAGAGATAAAATCAAGAGTAAAACAGCTACAACTTATCACCTCTCTCTCCAAGCAAGAAGACCTCAACCGAAGTCCAGTCGAAGTAGAGTGTTCATTTCTCCTCCTGTTTTTCCATCTAGCCTCTCAAAAATCTCTTTCTTGATTGAGTCTAGAAAACAGGTTCTTGCTTGTATTGTATCTGACTGGACTCTCTATCAAACAATTGAGTCCGACGCCTTAGGTTGAAGCCTCCACTTTCCTCAAAGTTGAAGGCTTCAGCGTTGGAAATCCCACATCCCAACCCTTAGGTCCAACTTTGAACCCGGAATCAAAGTCACCAGGTCCCTTGGAACCTGTAATCCAAGACCGGGTCCCTCGGAACTTGGAATCCAAAAATAGGTCCCTTAGAACCCGGAATCTAAGACCAGGCTGTGCACTTGCCCGAAAAAGTGTTGTAAGGTCTTGTTCGAACCCGCAATCGAACTGGTTAGGTTTGCTTGGAATACGTAATCCAACTGGGGCATTTGGTAAGCACGCGTAATCTTATCTAGATGATTACTTCCTCAAAAAGTAAATCGTGGACGTAGAAGATCAATCTCTGAACCATGTTAAAAT
Source organism: Schizonepeta tenuifolia (assembly GCA_029490685.1). Taxonomy (NCBI): domain Eukaryota; kingdom Viridiplantae; phylum Streptophyta; class Magnoliopsida; order Lamiales; family Lamiaceae; genus Schizonepeta; species Schizonepeta tenuifolia. The sequence goes on along the minus strand of CM055960.1, from coordinate 17,907,509 downwards.
ACTGTGTACTTTACCTTCTGCATTTACATTCAGTATTTTACTTTTAGTTTACCTAACCAACTGACCCAACATATTGCATACAAACTGCATATTTACAAACTGAACTAATTTGGAAACTTGACCTTCCCCACTTTCACAAAGGTTTCAGTTTTTGTAACAAGTCTAAACTCCACCATCTTGCGCAATGCAAAACTGTTGAAAACCTCAGTTGGTGCATACAACTGACCTTCAGGCTTAGGTGCCAGCTGTGCTGTCAACTGTATGATTAGCTCCAACTGAGCAACTCAGTTGTAGAGTCGCTCCAACTGACTTTTCCAGTTGTCGAGCCAACTGACCTGAGTAGTATAACTCAGTGAAAAGACTTTAAGTAAAATAAAAATTGCTACTGGTGTGTTCCCCCCATACACCAGATATTCGTTACCAGAACCATCAAGTGGTATCAGAGCAATGGTTCAAAAGACTGTTGTTCTAGATTCACTAGGTGTGAGTGGAGTAGATTTTTCAGTGGTCAACTGAATAGATCTTTTCTTAAATCAATTAGTGCATTCTGCTGCATATTTTTGTGCATGTCTCTTGTGGTGTGTAGGAAATATGAACCGGACGTTGCTAGGAAGCTTACCGGAGTTCTTCGTGGATGATTATCCCACATGAAAGTTTTGCCTGAAGATGGCGCTGACAGTCAGGCATCACAAGATGTGGGAGACGATAGAAACTGGTCTCATCCAAGCGACTCAGTCAGTGTTGGTCCCTTCAACCACTCCAGGGAAAGGAGAGATGTTGATGAAGAATGAACCGAAAGGCGCTCACCAATACACCAAAGAAGAAAGAGACATCGCGCAACTAGATAACATAGAAAAGAGTGTCATCTCTTCCACCGTCGGCAAAGCCCACCTGCCAAAGATTATCAATTTCTCAACTTGAGAGGGAACTAAGACAGTCAATGATGACGCAGTTCGACTAAGGACGTAAAGATCAAACCTCAACTGAACAGAGGAATTTGAGTTAGTTGAGTGTATGATAATTTAGTTGGAATTCAGACCAACTGAGGAGATCCAAACTCTATCACTTTTAGTTTAGCAAAAGTTTTGAAATACAATCAAAAGTACCCATCGAGAAAATTCAATGAAAAAGTGTGTCACATTCATTGGGCTACACTTTTGAGACTGCGAGTGGGCTGACACGAGCACTCTTCCACAACTTAGGCGCGAGTGACTCTAACCGCTCAACCCATGATTATCCCTACGATTCCACGTCAACGATCATGCAAAATGACACTTCATTTCAACCAAATATCGTTATTGAACGGGAATGATTCCTCACCATTGATCATTCCCTCTTTCTCGCTTATAAGGAAATATCAAAATCCTCATTCCCTTTTCACAGTCCATTCTCAAAATTCTCAAACCTTCTTCTGCAATCCTCCATCAAAGTTTTTCTCTCCCAAGTTTGACAAAAGTTAATCCACCTCTTCAATGGCATACACTCGGACTCCCACACCCATCTCCGAAAACTTGCTGGGCATCGCCAATAACCTCTCAAGCATTCGAGAAGTCAATATCTTTAAGAATATTCTCTTTGTTGCAGATTAAGAACACGAAGAATTGAAAAAGGCTCTCTATCAACTATGTCACACCAACCTTCTCAAATGGGTGACAATGGAACCGAAATAGCTTCTCCCAAGTGCAACCACAGAATTCTTCACCTATTTGAAAGAAGACGACCAAGGAAAGCTCTCGACGAAAGTCCATCTACCCATAAGAGACGGAAACGAAGGTTTTATTGGGAAGAAAATTTCCATTGATATAGATGATATTATGGACCATCTCTTTTAACTCTCAACTGAAGAAAAGATGACAGATATCAAAGACAAGGAAGTTGAGCAATTCATTCACAGCATCACCATTGATGGACACAAGTTCGCATCAGGAATGACTAGATCTCTTCTCAAACCAGAGACTCGCCTGATATATGATATTGCAACGAACTGCATTCATGTACTGGCTGGAGCTACATGTGATGTGAGCAAGCCTAAAATGCGGATTGCGCAGGCCATTCTCAAGGAAGAAAAGATTAACTGGAGAATATATGTGAAAGATCAACTTCTGGGTGAAGCTGCCAAAATCAAGAAGGAAGGCAAACACTACATTGCTTCAAGCAAGATCTTGTTTGAAACAAAGGACAGCTGCATCATTCTCAGTGCCGCAAAGAATCAAGGAATTCAAGTGGATTGGGAGTACACTGACAAGGAACTCGTCTATACAAAGATCGACTATTTGATTCTAAGGATAGAGTTGAGTATGTCCTGAATTTAGTCTACACGGTAGATTCTATATCAAAGCACTCGAAAAGGAGAGGTCGAGCAGCTCAGACCAGATCGAAGTTAAAGGAAGATAGATGTTGAACCAGTTTCTCCAACCAAGAAGGTCAAGTCCTCCAAGAAGAAGGCCAAGATTGTAATTGTCCATGTAGAAGAAGATGATGATTTTGTCGAAGACCCAACAGTTGTGCCTCTGAAAACAAAAGGAAGAAGACTTATCCAGTCAGAAGAAACTGAAAATATAATTGAAATAGCTCTTGTAGAGATAGATGAAGTTGTTGATGAAATCGCAACTGAGGGACTGGCAACAACATCAGTCACTCATTACCAGCAAGCTGTCTCATCCAGCTCGTCCTCTGGATGCAAGATTCCTGAAAAGGAACTTGAAGACACTGCACAAATTGAAGATGAAGAACAACTTGACAAGCAACCACTCTCAGTTAGTGTAAATACTAGTGAGAAAAGAGCTGCCTCTATATCCTTCCACAGAGTACATCTTGAAGCTGTCAGGAAGGAATTGACTCTATATCCCGACGGAGGAATCATCTCAAGACACTTTCCTCCCTAGTGGACCTATTTCAGTACATCTCAATCAGTTTGGGAGACTGTTATGTTTTGGGAGATTTTCTAAAGCTTCATGACATCCAGGAGCTTTGGATCACTAAAGGTCGATTGATAGATACCTTCAACTTCAAAACTAAGCTCGAGCTGATTCAGAAAGAAGAAGAACTCATCAGAGCGTATTTGGAAACCCGCTCAGCTACAAGGGCAAATGATCCTCTTTGTGAAGAAATTGATCTAGACGTTACCTCCACACTTCACCATAACATTGAAGCTTGTGGATGGAAGCCTCTGTCGCAGCTCAACATAGACATAGTGTCCACTGAAAAGCAACCAGCAAATATTGACACCACTTCAACATCACAACACCCTGTACCAATGTTAGAACCAACGGCTTAGTTCACATCAAGAAGTCCATTGATGAACTACTCACTTTCTGAACTCGAGTCACACAAGATTTTGACTCGTTCAAAGCAACCGTACAGAAGGATTTTGAGGAGAAAACTCAAACTCTCCTTAAATTCAACGAATTACTTGGAAATGTTCGAGAATAGTCAAGCACTCACATCGACCAGGTTGCTAAGAGCAGTGCACTGTACACAATGCGATTGAAGACATGGATGGCAAACTTGTGGCTCAGGTGTCTCTTCTCATGGCAGAAATCCATTCCAATCAAGAAAAGTCTATGACCAAACACAATTTCCAAGGTCTCTCAGACAAAATCTATGCCTACAAACTATTTCTCGAAGACCATGAGATTCAAATGGCCCGCACGGAAATAGAAATTGCCATCTTGCAGAAAGAAGTTCAGGAGCTCAAGACTCAAAAATCCTTTGCTCAAGCTGATGAGCTTAATTCCATTCAGCTCAATCAATCTCTGACTGAGACCCTCAATCAACTGGGCATTGAGATGGACAACCTCAAAGACTCAGTTGCCCTCTTATTTGATGCTACCAAAAAGTGGGAAAAGAAGGAACTGACATCGCAAACTGTAATACCCCGATCTTTTATTAGTTTTTAAGATCGCCTTAATTGAGTTTATGTGCCTAAATGTGTGCTTTTATGTGATAAAATTTCCGAGAAAAGAAATTTTCTCGTGAAATTACCGAAATGCCCTTGAGTGCTCTTATGTGATTTTTTTTCGTTTCGGTTATCCGAATCGAGTGTGTGATGACTTGACTGAGCATGATTATATGATTTTGAGTTTGGGTTTGAATTTTGGAGAATTCTGAGAAGTTTCGTTTTTCCGATAAATAGTAACTTTTTCCGACTTTTCACTATTCATCAAGTTTCTCTGAATTTCGTCTAATTAGTGTCATTTGAGTCTAAAAACCCTTTTAAAATCATTGGGATGTTTTGAGAGTCGTTTGAGAGTGTCTAAGAGAAATTTTAAGGTAAAAGTCTAGAAAACCTATATGAATAGTGAATTCGACTTTTTATTCGATGGTCGAAATTTTAATTTGAAAAGTGGATTTTTGGATTCCGTGATTTATTTGGTGAAGTTAGAGACGAAGTAGAGAGATTTTCGACGTCAAGAAAGAGTTGAGGTGAGATTTAAGTCGTTTGGAAAGTTAATGAAAAATTAGTGTTAAATTGCACCGGATAATTTTTTCTTCCGGCGAAATTTATATCGCATTTTTGATCACCAGGTGCACTAAAAAAACTCTAATAAACTCTCCCTCTCTCCACCGACCTCTCTCACTCTCTCTCTTGATCATTTCTCTCTAATATCTATCTCCAAATTCTCCCTCCATTTCTCTCTCCTCTCTCTCTCTCTCTACCGATTTATCTCTCTCTCTCATCTCTCTCTCTCTCGGAAATTACACACACACACACACACACACTCCATTGAAGCACAAGCTTCAAGCTTCAAGAGCTCCAAGAAGATCACCTCCATTTATCCATCGATTAATTCGTTAAGGTATTTGTGATCCTCTTGTTGTGGTGATCGATTTAAAACTAGGATTTAATCATTTCTCTTTCCCTCAAAAATGGCAGCCATGAGAGTACATGATGGAGCTCGATTTTATCTTGTTTAAAGCTTAGAGTTGCGTGGATTTCAAGTCTCCGATCGATCAAAGCTTCAAGTTCAAGTAAACCCCTTTTTCCTTCTCTCATTTGATCGATCATAATGATCATTTCTTCAAGGAAATTGAAACCCCTTGTTCTAGTATGAATTTTGAAGTTCTTGAGAGTTCTTAGTACTTGAAAATGAAAAATAAAAATCGATTCCTCCCTTCCTCTTGAAAACCGCCGAAAGTGAAGGGTATAGGGTTAGGATTTTGATTTTGATTTTTGATTATGGTGTTCTTGATCCTTGTGTGTTTATGAGTGTGAAATTTGAGAAAAAAATTCCTTATATATGTATATATGTATGGACCGAAAATGATGATGGAAATTTAGAAATTTGAGTGTTAATGTTGTTAGTTGTTTTGATGATGGAAAATGAGGTAAATGATGATAGGAAATGAAGAAAATAAAAAGAAGAAAATTTTTGTTATTTTTTTTATATACCGAAATATATATATATATATGTATATGTATGATGTTCTTGGTAGAAATATGGCGTTTTTGATAATTATGGTTAGATGATGAAGATTTGATGATTTAAAGATGTTAGAATAAGAAAATTTAAAGAAATGAATTTTGAGGAATTTTTATTATTAAAATTCAAAATAACAGTGATGAATGAGGTTGATGATTTTAGAAGTTGTATGTTAGATTTGATTAAGATGATGAATCGATGATGAAGATTTCGATAAAATAATTAGAGTTTCTTTTTGAAGTTTTTGAATCCGAGTTAAAACGAGAACGTTATCGATTTTTGAATGAAAATCGAGTTTTTAATTAATTAATAAAAAGTTGAGTGAAAATAATTAAATAAATAGTTAATAATGACTATTTCGAGTTGTTGTTAAAGTTTAGTGACTTTCCGAGCGTATGCATGTTTTACGAGAAAAGGACGAAAAACCTTATTTCGTAAAAAAAATTACGAATTTCTAATTCCGATTAAATAATAAATTTTTTTAATTATTATAAGAAGAATGAAATTAATTTCATTAAAAATTTAATAATTAATATTTTTTAGAAACCGAGCAGAGTCGAGAATTTGAATAAATAATCGAATCTTGAATAACCGAGTTTCTAATTATGATTAAATAATAATATTATTTTCTAGATATTTCTAGAATATTATATTATATTTGGAAAATTTTTCTTTTTCCATCTGTTTATCGAAGTCGATCATTTACCTATTTGTGAATGTCCGACTCTTGATGTAAAAGTCTGTATGTGAATGATTTGTGGTTTTAGGACTCGAGAATTAATTTCGTAATTTTCTGAGTTCGTCTGACTCGAGAAATCGAGAAAAGACGAAAAACGTAATGTGAATAGTGATTTTTCGTTTTTCGTGAATTGTTTAAGTTTAATTTGTCTGATGTTATCGAGTTAGGTTCCCGAGTCTGAAGGCCTGCTGGTTTAGTACTTGGGTAGAAACCGAGAAAGATCGAGTTAGATAAGTCGAGATAAGTTAAAGAAAAACTCGAGTCAAGTAGAAGTCCTTCAGCCGAGCGTTAGAACTCGTTTCCATTTTTAGAAAAGAAGACTCGTCCTTATAAGATGCTATTCTTGAAGGAACGAGCGGAGCAGAGAAGTAGACGAAGAAGAAGGAAGCAGCTACCCGACCGAACCCTAAGCAGTGAGGTTGGCTTTTTAACCAAAAATCAAATGATGAATGTGATTACTATTATTATATTATGTGAGTTTTTAAAGTTAATTGACTTGCCATTTTATCTGAGTATTTTTGGTATTTTAATCATCTACTTGAGCTATTAATATCATGTGTGAGACAGGAACACACGTGTTGTTATTTGATTGACGTGACTGTGAGCCTTACTTCGGTTAGGCCGGTCGCAGTGCTTGACAAGGAGGCCTACTTCTCGACACATGAGATTATGTGGTACATTGATTCATACATGTTATCTATATTGACTGCGCAGTCGTTTCAAGAAAAGAAAATGATTTTTGCATGCACAAGTAAAAGTTTTAAATTGTACTAACACTTGTGATGCAGTGGCAATGCAAGTTCAATTATATAGTTCTAGTCGAGCAAAGTTTAAATTATTTTGGCATGTGTTCACTGAGTACGAAGTACTCAGCCCTGCATGTATTTCTAAACGTGCATGTTAGCTGGATGGATATGGCGGACGGTGCTCGATAGTGTGTTTATTTGAATAAGTCGAGTCTTCTTTTGGAGTTTAAGCTTGCAATTGCATATCTTCATATATGTAATTGTGGGACTTGAGAGTATATTCTGCTGCAAAACAATGTTTATTTGTTTGTTAACTTACACTCTGATATTTGGTGTCGATACAATGAGCATGATGCTCGAAACCTACTTTTATTCGCTTTTATATTCTATCTGACTTAGTGATGGTTTAATATTCTAATTCCGACACTTGAGTTTTTAATCATTGCTCGCCTTCCTTTAAATTAAAATTGAAGGCATGTTATCATTTGTTATCGCTTTCAATCTATATTCCCTTGTTCTCGAGCATGAGCCCTTGATTGAGTTGTGTTTTATTCTGAGGTTTCACCTCACTGTCCAATGGATTTTAGTCGTCTTTACACGTTAAAATTTGGGCTGCGACACAAACGCCTGCAGATGTTGCCAGAGATGAAGAAGTTGCAAGACAACTGGTAGAGAAAGAAAGCCACAAGAAAACTGAAGATAATGTTGCCAAGGGTGAAGAAGTTGAAGCATCATTGAACGCCGGCGTCAAAGAAAAAGACAAAAGTCAGCTCAATGAGGGAGTTGCTCAAATTCAAGATGATTTAACTGATCTTCATGCAGAACTCTTCGTGATCAACTTTGTTGAAGAGTTAGGGCTAGACATTGATAACGAAGAAGTCGACAAGGATGCTCCTAAGGATGCTCCTCCACCGTCTCCAACTCTAGCTCAGAAGGCTATTGTTGCGGGAGCCACATAAAAGTAATTAAAGAATGCTAAATGGTAAAGAGAGATTGCTTTTCTAGACAAAATTTCAAAAGGTCTCATGAAGACAATCAATGCAAACTCTTCCAAGAGAAAGAAGGAGATCTATCAAAAGCAGATGAGCCAAGCCAAAGAACGATCTCAAGCATGTCGAGAAAGAACTCAGAAAAGGAAGACGCAGAATCCCAACATGAATTTTCCTCATAGTGACAAATCGATGTCGGTGGAACTGAATGATTTGTGGGAGTTTTTGAAGATAAAATTCATAGAAGAATTCTATTATGAAATGGAGTATCAGGGTATAGAAGCTAATGAAGCTTGGTTAGCTCATCTTCAAACCTACTCAGCATCTAATGTTCTTGGAGTAAGAATTCTAGATGTTCTTAAGAAACATGGTCATTATCCTCCGATTGCTCCGACCAAACGAACATTCGCTCCTCCCAAGATTTAAGGAAGCCGAGAGATCAACTTTGATCTTATTGAGAAAAAAGTTGAAAGGCTGGCATCTAAATATAACGTCAACCCCCTTAATCAAGTTGAAGAATTCCTGAACATCAGGAAACATGTCCATGATAAATACAGACTGAAGTTAGAGGTTGTTCAACCCAAATGATGTTTCGAAAAGAAGACAATACAACAGATGTATCTCGTGTCCGTTGTTTTAAATTCATGATTTCAGTTGTAATGTAATCTCTCCTTCTTATTACCTGAATAATAAGATGTGGTTTTTTGATCATTCTGTATGAAGTTTTTACCTTGTGCTATTCTCTTCCCTTTTAGACTAGAATTGAGTTTATCTATTAGTCTTACAAGTATCGATTTGTGGTATCAGTTAGGAGAGTTAGGTGATGTCAGTTTAGGGTTTTGGCATCATCAAAAAGGGACAAATTGTTGAAAAAATTAGTAAAAGGTTTCGAAAGATATCAAAATCCCAACTGACCCTAACCGAGTAGATGAATGCCTTTAGTCTGATCTTAGCCAGAGCTCAATGTTTGAGTGTAGGGATTTTATCTTTACAAGTTTCAAACATAACAAGTCAATCGAGCGGAAGAAGGAAGTTCGTAGAGAACTCAGCTGAGGCCCAGAATCAGCTGAGGTCCAGACTGAGCTAACCCCCAAACTCAGTTGAGACATCAACTTTAACTAAAGCGCAGACTCGGTTGGACAGAAGCTCAGTGACTCCTCAATTAACCCACGCAGCTGAAGGCATATAGTTCAAGCGTGAAAAGAAGTTGTGTAGAAGTCAGACGTCGCAGAGCGGAGAAGAGAAGAATCTGAAGACGGAAGAGTTGCAGTCCAGATTCAAATCTACTCAGAAGCACAAGTCAGCTGAAGAACTTACCATAAATGGGCCGACAACAGTGACATGCAAAAAGCAAAGGTCGCAGTTACCATTTTAGGAAAGTCTCCAGAAAAGCAGGTGAAGTGTCATGCTTTTTGCATAGGTCAAATGGCTTTTTCCAACGGCTAGTTAGATCTGCCTCTATAAAGAGAGGTCACCACACCATAGCTCAATAAAAGAGATAAGAATAGAAAAAACACGCACAAGTGCCAAAAGAGATAAAATCAAGAGTGAAGCAGCAGCAGCAGCTTATCACCTCTCTCTCTCTCCAAGCAAGAAGACCTCAACCAAAGTCCAGTCGAAGTAGAGTGTTCATTCCTCCTCTTGTTCTTCCGTCTAGCCTCTCAGAAATCCCCTTTCTTGATTGAATCTAGAAAATAGGTTCTTACATGTATTGTGTTTGACCGGAGTCTCTATCAAACAATTGAGTCTGACGCCTTAGGTTGAAGCCTCCACTTCCCTCAGTGTTGAAGACTTCAGTGTTGGAAATCCCCCCATACCAGCCCTTAGGTCCGACTTTGAACCCGGAATCAAAGTCACCAGGTCTCTTGGAACCCGTAATCCAAGCCCAGGTCCCTTGAAACCCAAAATCCAAGAATAGGTCCCTTAGAACCCGGAATATAAGACCAGGCTGTGCACTTGCCGGGAAAAGTATTGTAAGGTCTTGTTCGAACCCGCAATTGAACGGTTAGGTTTGCTTAGAACTCATAATTCAAGTGAGGCGTTTGGTAAGCACACTTAAGCTTATCTAGTGAATTATTTCCCCAAAAAGGAAGTCGTGGACGTAGGAGGTCAATCTCTGAACCACGTTGAAATACTGAATACTTTACCTTCTGCATTTACATTGAGTATTTTACTTTCAGTTTACCTAACCAACTGACCCAACATTTTGCATACAAACTGCCCTAATTTGGTAACTTGACCTTCCCCGCTTTCACAAAGGTTTCAGTTTTTGTAACGAGTCTAAACTCCATCATCTTCTGCAACGCAAAACTTTTTAAAACCTCAGTTGGTGCATACAACTGGCCTTCAGGCATAGGAGCCAGCTGTGCTGCCAACTGTGTGATTAGCTCCAACCGAGCAACTTAGTGTTAGATTCGCTCCAATTGATTTTTCCAGTTGTCGAGCCAACTGACCTGAGTAGTATAACTCAATGAATAAACTTTAAGCAAAACAAAAATTGCTACTAGTGTATTCCTCTCCCCCCCCCCCCCCATACACCACATACTCATTACCGGGACCATCAAAACACATGTATCAAATATCAATCTCATACCAATAGCTGATATTCCATACCCATACGCATACCTGATATCTGATATACTAGTATATGAATACAAAACGGGTCCTAAAAATATGTTCCATCCGACCCATTGATATTGTCATTTTACTGTTTGGCACGGAAATTAAGAAATAGGGTAAAAAGATAGAAAGTGGATAAGTCTCATCACTTTTGAAGGATTTTAAAATGTTAAAACTTTCCTTATTTGAAAGATGACAATATGAATGGAACACTTAAATAAGAAAACGATGACAATATAAATGAATCGAATTAAGTCACTAACGTCTATAGATTCGTAAGTTTGTAGTTTGTTTGCAAGCGTATTTTCACAAGTGTAACTGCAAGCTTGTTTCTAAGGCTGCATGCAGCGGCGCGCTCTCACCCCTAGCGAGCGTGCTCGCACCGTGCACGCACCACTGCCGAGCGCACCCCTAGTGAGCGCATGCTTGCTCTTCCGATCGCCGCTCGTCGCGTGCGCTGGCGGGCTTAAGGGACACGTGGCGATCGCACAACGATCGCCAGACGACCTTTGGCGATCGCAACAGTTATAATTCGAATTTTTTTTAATCCTCCATTTTACCCCTATAAATACCCTCTTCCACTCCCTCAAACATCACACCTCTCCTTCTCCCTCTCTTTCAATCTTTCTCATTTGGCGATCTCCGGCGATCTTCCCAACGATGCCTCCTTATCCCTAAACCGATAACGAAACCTTGGAATTGGCACGGGCGTGGTTGTACGTCCGCAATGGCGGCGGCGGCAACGGAGCCATGTGGATGAGAGTGGAGACTCGCTACAACGCGAATCGCCCACAGTACTCGGCGGAGTGCAACTCGACACAGTTGCGCCACCACTGGTCCCGAGTCAAGACCAATTGCGGGTTATTCAACGCGATGTACCGGCGTACCCAGAATCAAGCGCCGGTCGGCGTCACTGAAGAGATGTTGGTGAACTCGACGCTCAATGAATGGGCGGCCATGCACGACGAGGCGTTCAGGCATTTGGCGGTTTGGAACCTCGTGAAGGACGTGGAGGCTTTTTTTAGCGCTTAGTGTTTTTTTTTAATTATGTCAATGTATTTCTTATTAGCGTTTTTTTTTTTAATTATGTCATTATATTAGGGTTTTTTATAATTAATTATGTTTGTTTTAATTTATTTTATGCAAGTTAATATAATTTATTGTGAAAAAATAAAATTAATGTAGAAATAAAAATAAAATAGAAAAAAAAAATTAATAGCAAGCTCGCCGCTGCAACCCTAGCGAGCGCGCGAGCTCGCTATGACGTGGCATGTGAGCGAGCGCGATCTTAGCGATCGCCGCTGCTCATAGCCTAAACCTATTCACGAGTGACCTCATCAGCATCTCAATTTTTGATATTCGAAGATATTCTAACTTATGTTACTTATATGACCATTTATGTTGTTAATACTATGTTAATAATTTTTAGGATCTAATTTGTGATATAATATGCGTCAAGAATTGAACTATTACAAATATCATGCATCTACATTTATAGAGATAATAAATCTTATTTTTGGTGTATTTTGCTGGATCTGATCTTCTATTGCCTATTAATGTAAAATCTTCTATTGCATTTGTTAGATTAATAACATGTGTCAATTTAAAGAATATTATAAACTCTATTTGAGTAAAATAAACCCTAATTACTAATTATAAATTTAGAAATAGTCACGTATCATTAATCCAATATAAACAATTAATAGAGAATGTTACATCATTTTACAATAGATGATCCCGTATTCCCATGCGGTATTTTGCAGGTTTGGTCATTTCTTTCAACTCGATCCATAGTTTAAAGAAATAATAATCTTAGTTTAGTGTATTTTGTAGGTTTGGTCCATAGGTTAGGCAATAAAGTGTAATTAAGTTAATTTGAATTCTTGGTAGTAATCAATTTAATTATTATACATTATATATTGAATGATAGGCCCATAACAAAGTTGGAAAAGATAATGTATATATCCTATTGAAGAAATATTTCATTTCATAGAAGTAGAAAAAGCAGTAAATTATTTCCTTGAGAACGGTTTAGTGATAAAGTAGACTGTTTGAAGTCAAGTTTTTCAGGTTCAATTCTTAATAACGCCTCTATAGTTCGAGTCCGTCACACCTATACTTAATTAGAGCCAATGTCTGGGGTCACCAAAATATTCGGCACCGACTAATACTGAATTTGATAGTAGGTTTACTATATTTGCCAAGTTTTTTAGTTAAGAAAATTATTGCGTTCTCTAACGAGCGTCATTTCTCTGGACCTTAGTATACAAATTAGGCTTATTATTTTAGCTACAAATATGAAGGGATTTCTTTAGATACAAGTTACATTGTCGGATCCCAATTTCATGATAGGATAGAAAGTTCTATATAAAACAATTACTTTACGATACTATTACTATCACAATATTAACCAAATTTATATAAACTAGAAATACACACTCATAAAATGGGAGTGACGTGGAGCAGTTCGTTGTGGATTATTTGGTGGCTAAAGATCACGAAAAGGGTCGTCGACGATATAATTTAAATCAGTCGTAACTTTTATTTCCAGGCTCAAAATTTCTATTATAATATGTTTCTGGAAGTGGAACAACGATTCGGATTGACCTTTATATTATTTTTATTTTTAGACACTTTTGGCCTTATTATTATTTTTGTTTATGTTGTATTTTGTTTCATTTTGAAATTTTGTTTCCTTTTCGATCCATGGTTTATTTCTTAGATTTATAATACGTTCTAACATGTATTGAGAAGCAGATTTGATATTTTTTGATAATAAAATTATTTTTTCGTTCTCGTACGAAGAACGTTTGTCTTCTACGTTTTATACTCCTTTGTCAGAGGGCAACCCATGGAATTTGGAACTACGTACGTTTTGCTGAGAGAGACTTATATATTCATTTGGTTTTCGTCCAAAGTGTATACAGAATTATAGATATGAAAACACGAGCACATTTTGTTGATTTCGTCATGTGAAAGTAACGTGAAATAAATTCCTGTCTAACCATATCGTCGAATGATTTTGAACACAATTTTTGCCTTAAGAAGTGCACTTGCACAAATGGCCCAATGGGTGACATGCACAGATAAAAGATTGAGATTTTGTTAGAGAAAGATAATTACTCCGTCCCTATAAATATACAAACTCTAGTGTGACACGGGGTTTAATAAATTATGAATAGAGAAATGATTTCATATTTTGTTGATGAATTAGATAGGATTCAAAAAAATAAAATAAAACATATATTTAAGGGACGGGTGTAAATATAAAATGCAAAGCTTAGGTGGATATTGATGTGGACAATTGCCACTTAAAAATTAATTAGTGCCACTAACGAGGCCATGCAGTATCTCACCCGTGTTTCATTATTAATTTCAATATAAATATGGAAATACAAGTAATGTTTTTGAGTGAATAAAAATGTTTTAAAAAAACGAAATAATTATTATTAAATCACACTTAACGTTTATTTCATTTAGATGAAATTAAAGAATTATAAACTACCCTTGAAAGAAATAAAAACTCCATATTTTGATGTATCAACCTCAATAATCAAATGAATAAATTGAATTAAATATTAAAAAAAAGTTATATATCCTAATTTAGTGTAACAAATCTAATTAATAAGCAAAAAATTAAACTAAGGTATACGAAACTGAAATTGAAGAAAAATATAAAAATAAAATCTAAAATATTGAAAGTGGTATACATTGGGACATCGTCAAAAAGTGAATCACCAGGTACCAATTGCTATTACGGTTTGAATGTTCTATTCCTTGTCATGATCTAGTGGTGTGAATGTGATCTATTTTATTTAAAAAGTGAATATGATGAGTAATTTTTAACATTATAATTAATGTAAGCATGCAAATTAAGTATTAATTAAGAAAGTAAAACTAGAATAATCAATTTGAAATACAAACAAATGTTCAATCGACAATTATGTAAAAAAATAGATTTGTGAGATTAATTAAGCACTTACTCGATCGAAACCAATAAAAAAATCAAAAAAATTAACGTGACAAGAATAGAAGACGTGGAGTGTCATGATTTATGTGGTCCATAATATTAATCTAAAAAGTTTATTTTCTAAAGCTACCTAACATTGTAGCTTTCAATAGAGTGAAAGAAACAAAAATATTATGAAGCCTAAACTAACTCATGCATTAAATCCGCATCAGCTCCAAGTCATGATTCGAATTTCCACCTCACTCCCACGCCATAACTATTAAATAACGTTGAAAATACTATATTACACAAAAATATATTTGATTTAGGGTAATGTGATGGCAGTAATTACAAAATCTTATTCTTGGAAATACAACCTTGCCCTTTTTTGTATGGCCAGATAGTCATAGTAGATGATGTTTTATTAATATTAATGGAACTCAGATTATTCCATTACGATTTTCTTCTTCATTCTTCTTCCTCTTGTGGTTTACTTGTTTGTTTAATTAATCATCATCAAGCATGTTTCGACGTATTAATCATCATTAATATTTGGGCCAAAGGTTACGGGTTCAAATCTACTGTCACACACGGTATTTAAATTTCATTATAATATTGTTCAAAAAAAAAAAAGAAGAGAAAACTGAGAGGTTTGAAATTACTGGTCACGAGAATTACATGATATCTAGTGATCTTTTAATTAGATATTGCATGTTAGTAATAAATTGCACACAATAATTCTTATATGTAATCAATAGCTAGATACTCTGAAAATGATCTATAAATTTTATTTTGTGATTTTTTTAGAAGACCTCAAAGTCGATAATGTTTGATCTAAGTGAATGAAAACAATTAACTTCCCACTTACACCGAAGTCTTAGAATAATTCTTTATTTTGTTTCTCCAAAGTCCTCTTATATTTGATTTTTGCACTTTAACTATATTTTAGTTGATTTGAAGTAACTCTCTTTTTTTTTTTTTTTTCTGAAAGTGATTTCAAGTAACTCTATACAGTAGATTACTTCGATACTATAATAAAAGTTAATTTATAGACTTCAATCCCTTTGGAAATACACAATCACAACGCACAATCCACGAGATTACTAAAAAAAAAACACATACTCCCTCTGTCCCGTTCAAAAAGTCTCATTTGAGAATCGTACGTAGATTAAGAAAAAGAGAGTTAGAATGTGATTAAGATAGTATTTTATTATTAATGTGTGCTGAGTGTGACATAAAGTGGATTTTAGTGTGTTAATTTTTGCCAAAAAAAGAAATGAGACTTCTTCAATGGGACACCCGAAATAGCAAAATAGGACTTCTTGAACGGGACGGAGGGAGTATTTGTCAAAAGTTAATTATTCCTTGTTAATGATGGGATAGGAGACAAATTATCAAAGTCGTTAGCGTTTGTTTATTTAATATTAAATTTAAAGACCGCGATCAACTAGAGCCTATACCTTTAGTAGTATGGTTATATATTTTCATTTTATTAAGTTCTAGTTTCGTTAAATCAATTTATAAGTTTCAAATATACAGAGAAGAGGGAATATATTACTACTAATATATTCAACATAACTTAGGTTGTACACACATTGCTACATAATTTTCAAGAAGAAAATATTGGTAGAAATAATTCTCTTGTCTACAATCGAATATATCAAGAGTAAATTCAGAAATTCTTAAAGTCATGCGCTCCACAACTTCAACCACTATTTTTAAATCTCAAAATGACTTACTATTTTAGGGTTGCCAAACAATTCGTTTAACAGTAGTATATTAGTACCAATACGAACACAACACATGAGTGTTAATATTTTTTTGGCTGACAAGTTAAGAAAATATTGACATTAAATTCAACTCTCGTTCCATTGATAACGATTCACATTCCTTTTCATATTGTCCCATTTATAAATTTTTGACGGAGTAATTCAGCGTTAGTAGGATAAATTCTTACAAGGGTGTAAGTGTACTACACCCACTTCCCTCAATATAATATTTTAATAATATAAAATGAAGTACTCCTACTTCAGAAAGATCGTCACTTCTATATATACAGAAGAAAGAGAATTAATATCAAGGTGAACATTCCGATATTTCAAGGGTAAAAATAAAAATAAAGATTCCTAATAAATGCAGTAAACACATAAATAACATGTTGAGTTAAAATAACGTTTAACGATCTTTTACAATAGACAAAGCAAAAAAGTTAAAAGAAATAAACCAGTATATATAAATAGAAAGAAAAGAAAATCTATTTATATACGTTGGTTTCTTTCCTTTTGATTTTTTATTTTATTTTTGTAAATGGACCATTCAACATTGATTTAACCAATATATTATTTATATTTATTGCGCCAATTATATTTATATTTAAATAATATGTTAGGTTTACTAATATACATGAATTATCATAATATATTTATTTTTTTTCATTTCGATTGACATATTTTACATTATGTTGTGATTTTCAATTTTGAAGTGTAGGGCAGTTGCCAGTATAGGCATACTACCAACACGATGAAGTGTAGTTATGCCTTAAGGTGCCAACTGAAAATGTGTCGGCTGAGGCTTCGAGTACGTCTAATGATCCCCCAAATAAAATACAAAAGATGAAGGTAGGTTAGACTCTCGTGTTGGGTGGTCGAGGTGATCAAACTCTACAGGATCGTGGCCGGTCTTGTACTAGGGATGGTGGCTCTTTCCCGGACCTTGGTGTTAGGAAGGATACCTCGTATCCTTTTATCTTAGATTATGCCAGAGACACTCTAGACAAAACTTCTTTCCTGATCAAGACATCCACGAAGACTCTTCAACAACTATCTTGCCTAACAAGCATTAGGAACGTTTAGACCCAACTCAGCCAAGAGATACACAACACATCGACTGCT
The DNA here is from genome assembly GCA_029490685.1 of Schizonepeta tenuifolia. Lineage (NCBI taxonomy): Eukaryota > Viridiplantae > Streptophyta > Magnoliopsida > Lamiales > Lamiaceae > Schizonepeta > Schizonepeta tenuifolia. Next base: position 17,890,153 of record CM055960.1, on the reverse strand, counting down.
CTCCAATACTCGTTTACTTTTCAGGCACAAGAGACTCTCTATGTGAACTCCTGATTACTATTTGTACTTTTATCTTGCCCAAGTAATTAACGGCCTATTAACTACTCAAGTTCAATAAAAGCATTGGTCAACAAATCTAGTATTTCGGGAATAAAATCATGCAAGTAATTTACTCAAATTAGACCTCACATGTGTTTCGGTTTATGCTCAAATCATCTCACCAATACAGGCTTAGGAATTTAGCTAGACATAATATAAATTGAAATCAACACAAAAGATATAAAAGAAAACTTACTTGGAATTAAATATGAAATATGAACTATACTCCAGCAAAACAGAAAATATTTTGGCCACGATGGCCAGCAGAAAGTGGTGCAGAAAAGTAAAGGGTGTTGCTCGTAGGACTTGTTTGCTCCTTCCAACACTCCAAATAAATGTACAGAACGAAAAACTTCTCTACATAATGAAAATCAGCCGTATATATAGGCAAGAATTAGGGTTGAAGTCGGTTTCCTTATGGGCTTGATTTTCTTGCCTGGTTCGGCCTCCTTTCCTTGTTGGGATAGATTTGGACAGCTTTCCTTCTCCTAGATAGATTAGACTTTGATCGGACTCTTCATGATAAGGATGGAAGTTTCCTTCCTCATCTTTTTCCTTGGAGATGAAGTAATGTCCGCTGCCCACGACCCACATTCCTTCTGCCTTGGTCACGTCTGTGTCAGTCTTGCCCATGATGCATGCAATTCTGGGTATTCTACTACTTTGGCCAAAATAATATGGGGAGGTACTCTTTCACCTGTAACTTGCTCAAGATACGCATTTTCATTCCCAGCTACAGACTTCATCCCTATGCCCATATTGCATGGTATCGTTGTCCAACGCCAGAAAAACAGTTTTCCGTCAGATTATGCCCACAACCTCACCTGTTCTGCCCTACACCCACTTCCTCCAACTTGTGTCCTCCCAGACATAAAAGGACTCAAAAACGACACACAAGACACAACAAAAAGACACGAAAAATGAACACAATTATAGGTTCATCAGAGATTTTAATTGTACTCTATCTTCGGATGACCGTGTTGGGACTAGGGTTAAAAAGGCGTGAATTTATGGATACTTGTATTTTTCTTGGTATGGAAGATGCTCTTTCAGTGCGTAAGCGTTTTTCTAGGACCGGTCATAATGTCTATGGTAAATTAGATCGAGTCTTGGTTAATCTGGTTTGGTTGTCTAATTCTTGGTTTCATACTTGGGTAACATATTTTGATCAATCCTCATTGTGTGACCACTCTTTGCGGTGAAATAGCTGCTAGCAAAGGGCGACCATTCAAGTCTTTAATACTTGGATTAATCGCCCCAGTTTCTGTAGTCTATTAGTTTAAAATTGAAAGGTGGATGTCATGGCACAACTCAGTTTCGCTTGTAAACAGTTTGAAGGTGTTCAAGCAAGTCTTGAAAGACTTTAATTTCAGAGAGTATAATAATATTTCGGATCGTACTGCTCAAGCTAAGCAAGAGTTTGATAATGTCCATCGTCAGCTGAATGCGAATCCATTCGATCTTTTGTTAAGGGATCATGTTCGTCTCTTTCGGGATAAGGCTCGATTCTTTATCAAAGATGAATGAAAGTTCTTAGCCCAAAAGTCCAAGTGTAATTTTCTTATTAATAGTGATATGAGTACTAAATTCTTCCACTTGTTGGTTAAAAAGAATAATGTTAGGAATGTTATTTTTTCTTTGCATGAATGATGATGAGCTCATAACAACTGTTGATGATATTTTGGGAGCATTTATTTTGTAGGCTATTACCAAGATCTATTTGGTGTCGGGGAGATGCGGCTCCAATCGATTTTGTTGTATTGGGTAGTGAGTCGTTGCTTAGTCTCCTTGATTTTATGGATGTGAAGTCCAGAGCCGAAGTAGGGAGTGATCGTCGATGCATAAGGCACGAACAAGGAGCGGCTCTGATAAGTACAGAGTGATCTCCGGTGCACATGGCACGGACAACGAACGACTCTGATAAGACTTTCAAGCGGAGGAGGTAGGGATGAATCGGAACACACCCAAACGAGAGGGATTCCTAGAATATGTCGGAATGGGATGACATATTCGAGAGAGCGTAAAGGAATTGATAGGTCTACTCATACCATCAAGATGCATCTTCTTTTCTGGTGCCTAACCTAGAAGAACTCAAAAGTTAAGCATGCTTGACTTGGAGTTGTACTAGGATGGGTGGCCTCCTGGGAAGTTTTCCTGGTTAGCGTGTGAGTGAGGACTAAGCACGCTAGAAATGACTTGTGATAGTTTATAGGGTCAGCCGTCTATTCGGAAGTGAGCTGTTACAGTTGGTATCAGAGCCGAACCTCTCCCAGTACGGTGTGGTTCGGGGACGAACCAATCGGAAACTGGTGGGCCTGTGACGCTCGAGGTTGAAGTACGGAGTGATCGTCGGTGCACAAGGCACAGATAAGAAGCGGCTCTGATAAGTACATAGTGATTGCCGATGCATATGGCACGGAGAACGAGCGGCTCCGATAAGACTTCCAAGCAGAGGGAGCAGGGATGAATCGGAACAGACCCAAACGAGAGGATTTACGGAGTGATCGTTGGTGCACAAGGCACAGACAAGAAACGGCTCTGATAAGTACAGAGTGATCACCGGTGCATATGGCATGGACAACGATTGGTTCCGATAAGACTTCCAAGCGGAGGGAGCAGGGATAAACCGAAACACACCCAAACGAGAGAGATTCCGAGAATATGTCGGAATGAGACGACATATTCGAGGAGAGTGTAAAGGAATTGATATGTCTACTCATACCATCAAGATGCATCTTCTTTTCTGGTGCCTGTCCTGGAAGAACTCCAAAGTTAAGTGTGCTTGACTTGGAGTAGTACTAGGATGGGTGACCTCCTGGAAAGTTTTCCTAGTAAGAGTGTGAGTGAGGACAAAGCATGCTAGAAAGGACTTGTGATGGTTTGTAGGGTCAACCGTCAATTCGGAAGCCGGGCTGTTACAATGGAGGTGATCCAGATTGTCATCCGGAGGAGGTAAAACAGGCTGTGTTTGGGATTGGAAATGACATGGCGCCGAATCTGATGGTTTTTCCTCAGCATTTTTTAAAAGGAACTGGGAGTAGATTGGGGGAAAGTGGTGGTGTGAAAGAGTTTCTTTGCTCTGGAAAATTCTTGACGTAGCTCGACCGTACTATTTATTATCTCCCTCACACATACCAAAGGTTGCCCATAATCCCCATGTTGTAGGTTTTCGGTCGACTCTTGTTGCCATGTCATATAAAAAGTTATTACCAAAATTATATCCAACCAAATGTCTCATCTGGTTGGTAATTTTGTATACATGGCTCAATTAGCATTTATTAAAGGCTGGAATATTATGAATAATGTATTCTTGGCTCAGGAGTTGTTGAAGGATTATGCTAGGAAACAAATCTCGTCCTGTTGTACTATAAGATTGATCTTAGAAAGGCATATGATTCGATATACTGAGAGTTTCTGAGGGATGAGCTTATACGAATTCGATTCTATCCAATTTTACTGAATTGGATCATGGAGTGTTTTCCATCGGCTACATTTTCCATCTCCGTCAATAGAATTTTTCATGGAAACATCTATGGGCAGTGTGGTCTTCATCAAGGTGATCCCATGTCCCCTACTTTGTTAATCTTTTGTATGACATATCTCTCTTGTCTATTTTAGTAACGCACTAATTATTAGGAAAGATAATCTCATTTAAGCTTATTACTCTGGGCTAATAATGTGTTTGGTACGTTAGATAAATAATCTGAACAACCCTCGACAAAACGTCGGCCCGCTATTAATCCATTGTTAAGCCCAACGAATTAATCTCTCCACTTCGGCGAGATTATTTACCCTGTTATCCTCCCATTCTCATTCCCATTCCCCTTCTTCTTCCTCCAATCTTCCCCTTCCGTTGTTCTTCCCCTTGCCGACGCTTTAGAAGCAGAATCGCGACAACACACACGTTTCTGTAGACGCAGAATTGTCAACACTGGAATCGACGGGTAAAATGAGACTGTTGTAATCTTTTTATTTCAGAAACACCTACCCCTTGTAACGATTCGTTTCCAAATCCTTTTTATTTAAATTATTTTAATTGTGAAATTTCTTATTTCTTTTAATTCTTAAGTGTGAAATTTATTAGTCGAATTAAATCTTAGTCTAAGTTGCACCCTAGATAAGTAAAACTAAAATTTTGTAAATTAATATAATTTATGTAGACTTTAACTTTTTTTCCCAATAACATGCATAACTTCTTTCTCGATTTACTATATTTTAAATAAAATGAGATTTATACCTTAAGATTCAAATGATGTAAATGATCAATTAAGTGATTTGTCAACTTTTTTTAAAAGGAAAAGTGTCTGTCAAATAATTCTCAATTTCACACGGAATCAATCATGATAATTTTTTTCCCCCAATTTATGAGTCAATTTATGATCAATTTGATAACAAATAATCGGTATAACCCTAAATTTTGATCAATTTGACTGTCCCCGTTGTACGTGGGGTCAATCAGAGGCCGCCGTCAAGGTGATGGATGTTATTCGAAAGGAAGTGCGTCAAATTCTATATGAGTTAGCTCTACGGAAATGGAAGTCGCATCCTTCTCGTATTGGTCTAATAGAGTTAGAACCTTTCATGCCACAATTGAAGCAAAAATATATTGATATATATCACATAATTCATGTTCCCGATGACGATCAACCCATGGAATATAATTTGCAATATATGTACAATCATATCATGCAATACGAACTCATTGAACTTCCTTAACATATTTATTATAAATTATGTTAAAAATAAATTAATTTTTAAAAAAATGTGACAACACATCTACTTGTGTTGTATTACACATAATTCAGAAAAATTGATATTCAATTATTCGTTTAAAGTGTAGTAAAAGAAATATCAGTGTATTCCATGATCGATGTATGATAAATTATATATTTGCAAATTAAATCGACAAAAATTGATTATTATATTTCCAAGCACGTGACGGTGCCCAGGAGCCAAGCACATTACAGCGTCCGGGAGCCCAAGCCTACACATCCACGACAACATACAACTATACTTCAATATTGACCAAACACAGCATAATAGGAACTTATATCACTAAATTGACCATTTTTTATCGTTTAGCTATAGAAGAGTGAATCAAGCCATTCAACACTATTCAAGTACTCCTTTCGTCCCGCTCATTTTGTCACCTTATTGTTAGGCACGGAGATTAAGAATAAAGGTAAAAAATAGAAAGTAGGTAGGTCCCACCACTTTTGAAAGATTTTGAAGGGTAATTTCTTTCCTTATTTGGTATATGATAAATTGAGTGGGACATCCATTTAAGGGAAGTGAGACAAAATGAGCGGGATAAAGGGAGTACAATTGAACACTATTCAATTCAATTTCTGTAAATTGGGCTATAGAAGAGCGAATCAAGCCATTTTTGATCGTTTAGCTAACAAGTACACTAGACTGTCAAGATACGGACGGGTCTCTTGTCTAATTCAACAATATTTACATACAATTTCTCTGAATTTGACTATAGAAGAGTGAATCAAGTTATTTTCGAATGTTTTCACTAACAAGTAGACTATAATATCCAGAGTTAGACTTGTATCCAGTCCAATTCAACATTATTCACGTACAATTTCTCTAAATTGGACTACAGAATAGCGACATCAAGCCATTTTTAATATTTTGATTAAAAAGTACTATACTATCTAGAATAATCAATTCAAATTTTAGAAATGAAATAAAATTTTGATTCAATTGAACACTACACACATCCAATTTTTCTATATTTTTCTATAGTGAGTAATTAATATAGTGGCTAATAATTATTTTCTAGCATTATACTAGAGTATAGTGTGAAAATATATTTCTACATAATACTACAATATAGTGCAAATTAACAATTCAATTTTTTTTCAACCACAAACAAAATTGCTATGGTCAATTTAATTACCTATATAGTGATGGTAGTGAATTTATTCAGGTGCAATAGCAACTTTAAGATCAATATCGATACTATTATTAGGTAGTATATTTTATGTGGAATTAAAATCTTATCCTTATTTACGTGATTTTTTTCCTTTCTTCAGTTATTCTTTTAGATTCGTGTATATCTTTCCTTCTAATCCCTAACAAAGCATAAAACCTAGGGGAATGATTGCTTCAAAAATTTACACGTCCAGTCTCCATACAACCCACGACTTCCAATTTTTTTTTTTAATATTTGTTTGAGATCAACACTTACCAAGTCATAACAAAACATAATTCAATTGAACAATAAAATATTGTGGCTAATATAATATATTCTACACATTAGACAATAATATTGTAAAATTAAGTATAATACGTTTTTCCATTAAAATTGTACTAAAATATAGTGCAATTTAACAAATCATTTTTTTTAGTTACAAATGCTAATAAAAAAAATTGATGTGGTTAATTAATTACCAAGTGATGAAATTCCACTTATTAATTTTTTTAGTTACTAACGATAAAAAAAGTTTAATTAATTAAACTTATTAATACGAATGTATTGCTTTCTAAACCCTAACAAACCCAAAAAAATTAGGGGACTTTCATCACACACACGTTAACACCACTTGTATTTTTTTCCTTAATTATCTCCTAGATTTTGTTGATTTTTTAAAGTTTTAAGGGTTTCTTTGTGAATTAGTCGTCATTGAATTTGGAGCGCCATAAAATTTCAATTCAAACACAAAATATTTCAAAATCTTAATTTAGGGCTTTATATATGAAAATCATACCTTATCTTTTCAAATCTTTTTCACATAATATATACATATATCACTCAAATTGTTATAATCTTTTTCTATATCACAATAAAAACTTTTGTAATTTTTTTCACAATGGAAAAACTAGGCGAAGGAAAAACTTTGAATGGAATGGGAAAGTGGTCCGTTGAACAAGAAGATCATATTGTAGAATGGTTTCCGCTAAGGTATCGACAAAGTTCACGGAAGGTACTCGTGAAGTGATGGATCTTGTGATAACATACTGAGTTGTACTTAGAGATCTTCGCCCGGTTGAAAACACAACGTACCACAAGATCGTCCTCAAACTGATGGAGATGAAGGAGAAGGTGTGGAATTACCGTTGCTATGCTCATAAATGCATGGATGAATTCGACACGATCACGAGCAAACTATTCGCGGGCAAACCATTCACGATCACTGTGGGTACAAAGGTTCATTAGGAATAGACTCTTTTGTTCAATTTGTACGCATTTTATTTAAAATATTAACATAATTGATTTTTTTTATTAATTTTTTTTAAGGAGACGGAGGAGGAGAAGGTATGCCGCAATGATAAGGTTCGAAATTTTGAGAAATTAAGCACTCTCTTCGACAACAAAAACTGCATGTACATAACTTATGTGTGGTTGCTAGTGCCAATTGGGAAGGCGAAAAAGTATTGATTGGTGTGCACCTTCAAAAATATTATCACGGTTTATTAAGTTATGTGTTTTAAATTCGGCCGAGAGCCTAAGATTAAGTTTTTTTTTAAAATATTATCAATGTTTATTAAGTTATGTGTTTATCGCTACGCATTATGGGTTTTATGATATTTTGGATATTCTTATGATTATGCTTTTCTGGATGTTTTATTCCCATACAAATGTGTCAATTGGATTTGTTTGTTTTATGAAGAATTCAAAATATTGATTCAAGAACAAATAAAACGATTTGTCGAGTTTAATTTACTTGGAAGATCAATATATAATTGCAAAACCAAACTCTTCAAAGTGTATTGAATCTCAAAAAAATTATAAAAAATAAACTTTGCAGATCCACTTTTAATTTTGATAACAATTCGAATATAAAGTGTTTTTTTTTTTAAGTAAACAAATTAAATGAATTTTTAAGATGTGTCTATTATTCCTTTGTAGGAACAAATATAATAGTAATTAGTTTTATTAATTTAAAAACATATTGGGTCACACAACTAAGAAAAGTTTGTGCGGTGATGATTAAATGTTAATTGACCATAATCTTTAGAGAAAGCTGATGAAACCAATAGGTAAGGCCGGGCAAGTAAACAATGCAAGTCAACAATTAAGCATAATTAATCTGGACCATTGAAAAAGAATTATGATGACAAAAAATTTAATTTAAGCGTGATCTTAGTGGGGGAGATCACGTTGTATTAGGGTTTCCACTGCTTCTTAGTGTAGTAGCCGAAATTAGGGCCTTATAATGAAAATCATACCATATCTTTTCAAATCGTTTTCATCCTATATATACCACTTTATCTCTTCCCTCAAATCATTCTAATATTTTCCACTATCACCACTAATACTTTCCACCCTCTTTGCAATGAAAATGGTAGCCAAAGAAACAATGGTAGATGGAATGGGGACGTGGTTCGTTGAAGAAGAAGATCATCTTGTGGAATGGTTTCACGGTAAGGTTTCCACAATTCAAAGAAGGAACTCATTTAGTGTAGGAACTTGTGATAATATATCAAGATCTACTTAAAGATGGTGACAATGGTCAAAACAGAACGTACCACGAGATCATCCTCAAACTGATGGAGATGAAGAGAATGTGTGGAAATACTGTTGTTATGCCTAAAACTGCATGAATGAATTCGTCATAATCAGAAGAAAACTACGTGTCAGCAAACCATTCACGATGAATGTGGGTATAAAGGTTCGTTACGATGCATCGATTTATTTATTCAATTTGCACTCATTTTATTTAAAATAAACATGATCTGTATTGTTTTTAGGAGACGGCGGAGCAGGAACAATTTTGCATGATTGGGGTTCCAAAAATCGACAAACTAACCACTCTCTTTGACAATCAAAGCTGCATGTACAAGGCCGGTTATGCCTGGTTGCTCAAGCCAATTGGAAAGCCTGATAGGAATTGGTTGGGTTTGCCATGGTGTTAACATTAATGTGTTTCATTTCGTCTTTAAATTTGCATGAACCTTGAACAATATTATCACTTCAGATTAACTTGTGTGTTTACGTAATATTGGTCGATTCGTCAAAGACTAAGTATAATGCATCATTCTATCTACGTTTTTTGTTGTCCCTATTCTATGTAATGTTGAGACTTGAATATTATAATGATCATGCTATTTTTCCTCTTTTGTAACTAATTCAAATAATTGATTCATGAATAATCAATGGCAAAAAATTGTAATTGCTAGAAGGAATGATAGTGGTGATGTAATGTCTATTCATGTAGTTTAACATCTAGTATAACGATTGTGTTTGTGTTTGATCAATGCTAATAATTGAATAATTTTTTTATAAAAATTACTACCTCCGTCCCATATTACTTGTCTCATTTCCTCCGGGCACGGAGATTTAGAAAAAATAGATTAGATATAAAGGGTGTGGTTATTGTAGTTAATAAAGTGATATAAAATATTTTTTAATTGATAAAGTGATATAAAGTGTTTTTGATGTGACATAAAGTGATAAAAATTGGTTTTGAAGTGATATAAAGTGAATAAAGTAATTTCTTAATTATTTTATTAAATGGAAAGTGAGACAAGTAGAGTGGGACATCCAAAATAGAAAGTGAGACAAGTAATCTGAGACGGATGTAGTAATTATTAATTGAAATAGATTATCTTTTTCTAGTTGTTTTATAGAATAAGTCATAATTGAATATTAATTAAAATCAAATATTAATTTTCATAAAATGAAATCACGATCAAATAGTATATTTTTTTTTTTTTTGGCAAAAATAGTGTATATGTACATGTTAATTATTTTCTAAGGATTTAGTATTCAATTCTTCTTACCCACAATCAAAACTCTTTGTTTGATATCATTGGGTGTGTGGATCAATTCTTAAAAATTCATAATGAATCAGATGAAGAAAACAAAAATTATGGGTGTTCCTTACCTTAAGAATGCTTTCATCTCTTTAATTGTTCTTTCTTAAGAATGTTCGGTTTGTAAACACACAACGGTTCTTAATTCACAACACAAACTAAATATAGTTGTAATAATTGAATAAACAAACTACATAACACAATTGGAATACATATAATGGATCAATCAACTTAGAAAAAAAAGGACGCTAACAACTATCCAAACACAAATAACTTAAAAATGTGAACTAATTCATCATGATAAGATAACAACGACCCAAACATAACCACCATCCTAACATAACAACTATCCAAACATAAATAACACAAAAATGTGAACTAATCCATCATGATAAATTAAACCACGCATCCTTAATTAGCATCACTCTCTTGCGTTCATATCGACTTCTTATTTTGTGCAATTCGAATCCTTCCACTTTTTATAGGCTTCTGACTACTTTGCTTTTTTGCAGCTTTATAATGATTCTTCTCGGTTACACTCTTTACACGAGCTCCTCTTGGTCTTCCCCTTGGTATTGATTGATGTGGATCCAAAATGAGCAAATTATCAACTGATTGGGATTCTGATTCATTAGAACAACTCGCATAGTCATCCGACGAGACCTATAATGCAGACAACTCCTTTATAAATTCATCCAACCTCTTCTTCAACAAATCCATCCTTGCTGGTTTATTGAATGCACGTTCATTGCATTGTTCAAACTTCTTCTCAAATTCTTGGAACAAACAATACTCTTAGTAATGTGTGCATATCCTCCAGAAAATAAAATCTTTGAATGAGGTCTATATACATCCTTCCTCCACCTCCTCATTATGTATCTCTCATTCACAAAGGTAATGCGCTTGAAGATCAACACTTTCAAGATATGACAACAAAATAAGCCCTTACACTCTAACTTCCGACAATTGCAGTTCACATAACCACCATTCGTGCGATACTCAACCGTATAGTCACACTCCTTATGATACCAATTATCAACGAGTCCGATATCAATAACTTCATACTTGAATAACAATTTAGTGTGCAAAGTGTGAGGAAAATAAATAAAGGAAATTAATATTTTATTTTGCATTAAGACTAATACACTCTGTCAAAGTTTTAAACTAATTATTTTATGAAGTATAGTAATATTCAAGTATAACAACTGTGTTTGTTAATTAATTATTAATTGAAGACATAAGGCTAAATCAAGTCCCTTCGTAGTGAAACATGCATCATTCTTTAAATTTTGAAAGCTTTAGATCAAGTTTTGCTGCTTTTATCAATAAATATACTGTAGATTATTTTGAATTTAAACTAATATAAACTCGGTCAAAGTTTTAAATTAATTCAGTAAGCTTAAAAAAATATTGTTTTAATCTGACATGATCAAATCAAGTTCAGAAGAACAAATTATTAATATTTTACGTCACTAATGCATATTAATATAATCACGATCACATTTCTATTCAATATCTTAACCACTATGTAACTCATTACGACTAACATGCAACACTAAAAATAACATGCAACTTAAAATTAAAAATAAATGTTATACGAAAAATATTAACATGCAACATAAAAACACATGAAACGTGAAAGGCTAAACGTAGATACCTCTCTATCCCATTCAGAATGTCTCCAAAGTTTGAAGTGACCTGCTTCAGATTGCAATTAATCACCTTGTCGATTTCCTTCTGCAATAATGCGAACATTTTGTTCGTGTACACACGGCCGAATTGGTCCTCCCAAGGATGTTGGGTGCGTCGTGTCATATTTATAACCTTTGATTGGTAGTCAACCTCCAACTCCCTATAAGTTTTGTTTGTGATAGCAATTTCGTATTGCTCAACAAACGATTTCAATGTGCTCCTTGAGTTGATGTAACTATCAAAAAAGGCATGCATCGATTCACTCCTTTCCGTTGAAAGCATCCCAACCCAAAAAATGTGGTTTAGGTATATTGGCACCCAACAATCTCTCACAGCATAAAGTTCTTTGAGCCACCTGTTATTGCTCATCCCATATTCAATAAGAAATTCACCCTATCTCCTCTCAAATTCGGAATGCTTAAGCTGTCCTATATCAGGCTTTTGAAAGTCGTTGTCGTCTTGTTATAATTCTTAATCCCTTTGAGCTTCTTACGCAACTTGAATAGAATATGCCAAATACAGAAGCAGTGGATGATTTTTGGCATAACTTCTTGGATAACATTCTTGATGCTATCACACTGATTGGTTAGTTTGCCCATAGGCGCCTCCCCCCCCCCCCCCCCAAACATAGCTTCCAACCAATTCTTAAAAAACCACTTGAACGATTCTGACTACTCGTACATCAATAGAGCGCAACCTAATAAGATAGACTGATGGCTGTGATTGACGCCAACCACGGTTGCAAACGTCATTTGATAGCAATTCACAAGATACGTTATGTCAAACGTGATAATGTCGTGGAAATCCTCATAAGTGACTCTACTTCTTGGATGAATCCATAGTACATTCCGAAGCGTACAATCATCAGCTATATCCATCAAATGAAAGAACCTCGGATATTTTTGTTGTAATCTCAAGAACAGTTGATGGATTGCAGCTGGATCTACATTACCAAGCCTCAATCTTCTCCTACTGTCGATGAAATTTCGAATATCTCTGTCTGAGGCTCCTAAATTTCCAGGGCCGCCAGCTTGAGCTTGTAGCATTTGGACATTTTGGCACACTGGAATACCAGACATATCAATTTCCTCCAATCGTCGCTTTTGGGAAAAACTCAATGATCTATGATATGTCATGAATGGTGACAAATCCGGATCCAAATCATGATTGTGGGCCAAAGTTAGAGTCGACACAATCCAATGACCGTCCTCTTGGAGCACGACAATACATTTTGCTTCACAATTCATTTGTTTTGTGTACTTCTTTCCTTTATCATTCGTTTGGCACAATCACATATAAACATTATGTAGTTAGCCCGAGAATTTGAATTGACACATCAAAACTAGATTTCTTAGCGAAGGCTTGATAATCTTCTTTAAACTCGTCTTTACTTGCATAAAGACTACCGAGTTGAGGACCTTCATCATCAACCAACTGATCTTTTTCTTCATCGTGATTGATTTCATCAAATTGTGATTCCTCTTCAGAAACGTCATGCATGTGATGTTCTGGTGTCAGATTGTTGTTCAAAGTAGTCATCTCGTTTTCAGTAAGATCAAGTGGAACTTCACCGAAGATGGTTGACAAGACCTCGTTGCCATTAGTTTCAGAAGCCATAGATTTCACTTTAACGATTAGGTAAGTATTCCGCCAACCCTCTTCCCTCCCACTCACTGACCTTTTTTTTCCCTTACAACGATGCCTTCCCTATGCAGCCATTGCCGGAAATGAAGAAAGAGAAGAAGAATCATGGCCGTAAAGATCGTACCCCTTCAATTTTCTAAAATTTTCCACTCCTCACATCAACGATTTCTCCTACCCAAAATAATATTCGTAAACATCAAGTCGCGTAGAACTCGCGAGATGACAATGTAGAGTTGTCATCATGCTATGCTTTGAGGTGTCGGGTTATTGAAGAAACAATGAGTCACGTCTCCATCCGTCAAACCTAAACACAGCAAGGTGCCACCGCTAGACACTACACTCTGCCGCAAACGAGTCGCCCTAATCGTCGGTGTGTGGTGTAATTTATCCTTAAGAAAGTGACGATTCCATTTGTAAAATATGATATTTTAGCAAGAATTGCAATGAGAAGAAATATTAAAGAAAAAGGTACGAAGATGAAGATGAGGTGAATTTACAAATAATGTTTTGGTTTTAAATCAAAATGACCTCATATTTTTTCAAGATATGAGATAAATGAATTAAAAAGAAAGGAAAAATATTGACGGAGTTAAAAGTCTATTAGAGACGAGGGGGTATTTGCACAATTTTTAATACATACTGGTGCTGGCAGCCCGTAAATATTAGTGGGGCATACACTACTGTTTCCTAAAATTAAAAAAGATTTGTTTTGGTAAAATATAATCAACCAAATCAAATCATGTAAATCGTTCCATTATCATGAACGTGATTTGAGGGATAATATAATCCACTAATTTAAGATCATGATTTAATGTGGATCAAACCCTATTATAAACGAATATTTTTGGAACTGATATGGTTTAATTTACGACAATATTTTGTAAACTTTAATTTCAGGATTTTTTTTATTGATAATTGGGTAAAGAAAAGCGGTAAAGATTTGTTTCCATATTTACCTAAATTTCTATAAATTAGGGATTTCCATATCATGATTTAGTGAGAGGGAAAAAAATTAAAAGATTCTAAACAATAAAATCATATATAAATACATTTAAAATATATTTTCAATTAGAATATTTAAATAATATTTAGTGGTATAGGAGAATTAATTCGATATTTATTAAGATACTAATACTAATGTGGTCTAAATTATTTTATTGTGTTATCTATAAAATAATTTATAAAATCGAAGTTTAAAAATAGAATGAAAAAGTTACATATCTAATAATAAAATATAAAATAAATTATGAAAAAATATTCATGATTTAGGGGGAGGGGGGAAAAGGAAGGAAAAAGAGGGAGGAAACAAATTACTGTCTAATGCTATTTATTGAGAGAGATTAATCGTGAAGGATACAATTGTCCAACTAAATATATTAAAAAATGGTTAATTGTCTATAAAGGCATAACCTTTTTACAAATTTGCAATTTTAGCAAGACCTTTTTTCATTGGTAATTCAAGGTATGACCTTTCAACTCATTGCAATTTAGAGCATATTTTTAGTTCCAGTGATCGGAAAGATGACCTGTAATTTTTTAGTGATGTGGCATTTACTTATTTTTGATATGCTATTTAAATTGAGTTTAAATTTGGATTATTGAGAAAAGGGTATAATATAAGAAGAAACAAAATTATTTAGTAAAAATAAATATAAATGTCACATCAACTATTAGTCAAATGCCACATAAAAAACAGTTAAATTTCATGTCACTAAAAAATTACGCATCATCTTTCCGATCACCGGAAGTTGAAAATATGCTCTGAATTGCAATGAATTGAAAGATCATGCCTTGAATTGCCAACGAAAAAGATCATGCTAAAATTGCAAATTTATGAAAAGGATGTGCTTTTATAGACAATTAACCCTTAAAAAAACCAGACCGCAACCTAAAGAGGGAATTGGTCAAGTTTCGTAAAAAGATCGGGTGTCAATGTAGCCTCTTGTGTCCAAATATCAGTTCCCATAATAAAATGTCTCCTTCTTTAGGCTTAAGTATTGATTTTATTAATTATTTTGGAAATGAAAAAAAAATATGTATATTCATTTTTTCCACTGTTAATATTCTTGAAATATTTTTTTTAATGTATATTCATTTTTTCCACTGTTAATATTCTTGAAATATTTTTTTTAACTCTTAATTAGATTAGGGTGTTACATTATGATATCAGAGCGGATATACCGTTCTGTAGACTTCATAAAATAAAATTGGAGTATAAGTTGATAAGTCTTAAGTGTCAATGTCATTCGACCACTACGTGTTCTGGCCTCAAGGTAAAATATTTTGAGTCTACTAAAATTTGATGAACTTAAATGTGTTAAATTTGTTTGAGATTTATGTTACTTGATTGTTGAAATTTATGTGTAACTTAAAAATGGTTCAGTTATTTTGAGTAAGATAAAAAAAGCTTCAAACCTAGTCCTCGAACTTAGTAGAACTTAGAAAGACGTATTTACTCGCGTTTCCCGATTTCTGTAGGACAATGGCGGATAACATTTTCTTTGGAGAGCCTTTAGATAATCCATTCTGGAACTACCAATGGAAGACTGAATTAGGACTACAACTAAATTTGGATATAATATTTGGACTTATGGAGGAATTTGATTGTCCCCGTTGTAGATGGGGTCAGTCGGAGGTCGCCGTCAAGGTGATGGATGTTATTCCAAATGAAGTGCGTCAAGTTCCATATAAGTTAGATCTACAAAAATGGAAGTCACATCCTTATCGTATTGGTCGAATAGAGTTCGAACCTTTCATGGCACAATTGAAACAAAAATATATTGACATGTATTACGGAATTCATGTTCTCGATGATGATCAACCCATGAAAGGGCCTGCGGCAGCACCTCAGCCACCACCAAATGTGGAGAATGATGATGATGAGAAGGATCCCTCGGAGGAAAAAGATGACTCTTTTAAAGATGAGGAGGTCATCGACAATTACATGGACGATAATTAGAAGTGTAGTTTTAGCCTTTTTAAATTGATAGGCGACCCAATAAAAGGTGATGTTTTTGTACTCTTGTTAACACTTTGATTTTGGTTTTGTCATTTTGTGGACAATTTGTTTGAATTGAAAATTATCTCTAGTTTATTTTGATCTCGTTGATCTATCTTGTGCAAGTTAATTCATTTAAGTTTTGGAGAAATTTGTGTCTTGAATGCAATTAATGCCTTTTTGCGATTTGATCGTTTTATTTCTTTCCTCTCATATTTCTGTAAATTGACGCTAGTTCATAACCATTAGTGTTCGCTGTTTATGGAATCATGAGGCACTTGCGTGCAACTTTTAAGTGGTGAAAATCTCATGGGGGAGTTTATGAATGCAATAAAAGGTTTTGTGAAAAAAATAAACCTAAGCACAATCAATGGAGGTCATCCAACCGACCAGGCATCAGTGTCGAAAGCCACAAGCGTGGTAGTTGAACAATTTTGCCATTATAATCCTCCTAGATTCAACAGTTGTGATAGACCCCTCATTACAGAAGAGTGGTTGGAGGAATTGCATCGAATCTTTACTCACATTGATTGTCAGGACAAACAAAAAGTTTCGTGTGCTATCTTCCAGTTTACCAAGGATACGGGACATTGGTGGAGGAGTGTCTACCGGACTTTGGATGAGGAAGACATATCGTTGTTGACATGGACTGTTTTCAGAAAGTTGTTATTGACAAGTACTGCTCCAGTGCATTTCTCGAGAAAATGGAGGCTGGATTTTATGGACTTCAGCAAGGGAACTCCACCATTGAGAAGTATGAGAGGAAATTTCATCAACATTATGGCTATGCGCCACATCTAGTGGATATCGAGGAGAGAATGATAGCAAGGTTCAAAAAAGGCCTCCGGACGAACAAAAAAGGTATAATAGCATCTCATGTGATAACAGACTTCAGTGACCTGGTCAAACGTGCTGAAGAAGTGGAGCTAGCTCTTGGAGTCGAGGTCTAACCAAAGCCGGTGAACAACCCTGCAAAAAGCACATGGGACAATTGGGACCAATGAAAGGGTAGGTTCCAAAACAAGAAGGAAAGGTTTGGAAATGCGAGCAATGTTGGGACTGGCTCGAGCTCTAGAGCTGCAATTAATATCGGAGCATGTGGACTTAAGTCGTTATGCCATAGATGTGAGAAGCGTCACAATGGAGAATGCTTAATGCGCATGGGAGCTTGCTCTATGCAAGGGACACAACTACCATATTGTCTGAAGTGGCAAGATGATGAGCCTATAAATAGAGGAAACAAGGGATCCGAGAGAAAAAGAAATGCTCGTTTCTTTGCCTTAGCTCAACAAGAGGCGGAAAAGGACAATGGCACAATGACGGGTATGTTAACTATTCTTGGAACTCCCGTTGTGGTTTTGTTTGATTCTAAAGCTTTTCATTCTTTTATCTCATCCAAGTTGTGTCATATGAAGAATACTGTCTACAAAGTAGAGAACCTCGCATTGAATATAAGTATCCCTTCAGGCAATAGTCTAAGTACCGATAGAATTATTCGAGACCTTAAATTAGATTTTGGGAGCAGAGAATTGGGAGTCGACCTGTACTGTATAGACATGCAAGATTTTGATGTAATTCTTGGTATGGATTAGTTAAGTTGAATCTATGCGACGATCAAGTGTCGAGATAGAGAGACGTTGAGTTTGAGATACCAAACAAAAAGAAATTCACCTTCTATGGAGCAAGAGTTGGATGAGCACCGAATGTGATAGACGTTGATTGAAAAGGTGCCAGTTGTGTGAGACTATAGAGATGTCTTCCAAAAAAAGTTGTTGGGATTACCTCCGAATAGGCAAGTGGAATTCACGATCGACCTTATGCTACGCGCAACAACTGTGTCAAAAGCACCATATAGAATGGCGCCAAAGTAATTCCAAGAGGTGAAGGTGCAAATACAAGAGCTTTTGGACCAAGGATACATACGACCAAGTGTATTTTCATGGGAGCACCCATTCTTTTTGTAAAGAAAAATGATGGATCAATGCGTATATGTATTGATTATCGAGAATTGAATCGTCTCATGATAAAAAGCGATATTCTCTGCTAAGGATAGAAGACTTGTTCGACTAGTTGAGAGGAGCTACTGTATTTTCAAAGATTGATTTTAGGTCTGGATATCACCAATTGAAGGTGAGAGAGTGTGATATACCGAAGATGACTTTCCGTACGAGATACGACCATTATAAGTTTATTATGATGACTTTTGGTTTGACAAACGCGCCAGCGGTATTTATAGATTTGATAAATCGAGTATTTCACCCGTTTTTGGACAAGTTCATCATAGTATTTATTGATGACATTTTGATTTACTCTAAGAATGAAGAACAACATAAGGAGCACCTCAAAATTGTCCTAGAGACCTTGAGAAAGGAGAACTTGTATGCAAAGTTTAAGAAGTGTGAGTTTTGGATGGACCGAGTAGTCTTTCTCGGTCATGTAGTAATGGCTAAAGGAATTAAGGTAGACCCGAGCAAGGAGAATGCCGTTAATAATTGAAAGGCACCTACTAATGCAGACAAAGTTAGAAGTTTTCTTGGACTCGCAGGCTATTATCGAAGATTCATCGAGGGATTTTCAAAAATAGTGGGACCAATGACTAACTTGACGAAGAAAGAAACGAAATTTGTTTGGACTGAAAGGTATGAACAAAGCTTGCAAGAGTTGAAGCATAGGTTAACCACTGCCGCGGTTTTGTCTATCCCCGATGGTTCTGGAAACTTTGTCATCTACATTGATGCATTGTTTACAAGGCTTTATATGTGCATTGATGCAAAATGGAAGGTTATTGCATATGCTTCAAGATAATTGAAGAAGCATGAGCTTACATACCCACTCACGATTTGGAATCAGCAGCAGTGATACACGCACTTAAAATTTGGAGACACTACTTGTATGTGGGTAAATATGAAATATGCACCGATCACAAAAGTTTGAAGTACTTCTTCACTCAAAAGCAACTCAATATGAGACAAAGAAGATGGTTGAAGTTAGTGAAGGATTACGATTGTAATACTTTATCACCCGGGAAAGACCAACGTGGTAGTTGATGCCCTTAGTAGGAAGGGTGAAGGACGTCTCAACGCGATGATCACAAAAAAAAAGCTCTTACAAGAGAATTTGAAAGGTTGAGTATTGAAGTGGTGATCCCGATCGTTAGAATGTGATAATGACTGCTTTAATTGTTCAACCTACCTTGAGAGATCGAATCACGAAAGCCCAAGAGACCAATGAGTTCATGCAAAAGATCAAAGGTCGGAGAATGAATAGGGAGATTACAGACTTCTCGATCTCAGAAGATTGGACACTACTCTTTGCTAACAGAATATGTATTCCCAACGATAAAGATCTGATAAGAGAGATATTGGATGAGGCGTATCATAATCCATACACCGCACATCTCTATAGTACTAAGATGTACCAAGATCTTCGAATGACGTTTTGGTCGAGAACTATAGCCGAATATGTTGGGAAATGTTCGACGTGCCAAAATGTTTCGACATATGCTGATTTGAGGGAAAAGATGGAAGAGTCATTCTTGTTTAAGGTTTGTTTGTGTTGTTAATAGTTTATTTGTTTTTTTTTAGTTAAACTTTTTGCTTATAATTCTACAATTTACTATTTTCTTACTAGGATCCCTTTGGTGCTGAAATGACTAAGGATGAGGAAGCGAGATGCAAGATCGGAAATCACAAAGTGTCATCTACTTTGTTATTTCTACTGATCATGAATCTAAAATATGTACAATGCATAAAATTATGGGTGACACGGAAATATGAAGGATGTTTGAGGGATTAATGACGCAGTTGATATGGGGTTATTTGGCCAAAGTTCTATGTGATAATTTGCAGTTATGGGTGAGATGGAAATATAAAGGATGTTTTAGGGACTGGTGAGGTAGTTGATATATGGGGTTATTTGGGCAAATTTCTCTACTCTTTATGTGACAATTTTGCATATCCCTTATAGGGTCACATGATGAATCACTTACTAGTTTTATGATGGCAGGTGGTTTCAACTTGTGTTGAAAAACCAAAAAAGCCATTGAAATGGACTCCTGAGAATGAGATAACATTACTACATGGTAAAATCAGGTACAATCAGAATGGAGCTGACGAGTCTTTTTATGATTTCATTCATGAAGAGATTCACTCTGACCCCATCCCTTACGGGTGCAACTTAATGATAAATTGTGGAGATTGAAACAAAAGTTTGAAAATAATAAAGAGCGAATTGTGTCCACCAAACCACATGACTGACAGGTATACGTTCTCTCCAGAGTTGTTTGGGCGAATAGAATTAGGAACAAGGCTTATATGTATAGCTTTTAGAAGCCTGTTGTTTAGATGCAAGCCTAGACCGCATTTTTGGGATGCTGATGTAGTGCGGTCTATGACTTCTCGTTCTAGTTATGGCTGCAAAAGCATTTTGTGCTCTTTTGCATATTAGTAGTCTGGTAATATATTATGTGGATGAAAAGAAGTGTGCGTCAAACATTTTGACTGTCTGTAAAAGCATGTTATATTCCACAGATAATAGTATTCTTTAGCCATTTATTTTCTTTAATATAAAGTCAAAACTAAACTGCAATTGTGTAAATAAGCAGGACTGTCAAATATAGGAATTTCATTTGGATTTGATAATGTGGAGCAATTGGTTGTGGATTACTTGGCGGCTAAAGATCGCGAAAGGGTCGTCGACGGCAGAAAAGAAAGAGGAAGGTGAATAAAGGGAGGGCAATTTTGTCTTTATCACATTAGTGGGGGTATCTGTTGAAGTGATGGAACATAATATGAGGGGAGAGGTGAGTTTATTTTTTTGGGCGTGACAGTGGAATTATAGCGGGTTCCCAAGATAATAATCTTGGCTACCAAACACAAGATAAACCCTGATAAATAAATTAACTAGGGTTTATCTTACTTACCAAACACGGCTTAAAAAATGTGTTGATAGCGATTTGAACACTTGAGCTCTTGTCTTGGATGAAAGTTTACTTAGTTTAGAACTTCTACCATCCCCACCATTATTACACACACATTATATTATGATCCTTTATTATTATTTTTATACTCAATTTCAAATTTTGAACTACTTTTGCATAAATTTATTGAGAATATGATAAATATGTATCTTCCTTTTATATATTTAATTTAAAGATAATAGTGTAATATTATATACTATATATATTTGGAATTTATTAATGAATTATACTTATAATATCCTTACTTTTTTAAATTGTTAAGGATCGTGTAATAAGTTAGTTCCAACTAAAAAAAATATAAATAATTTTTTTAGTATGTCATATCTATTTGTTTTACATATTTTTTTACTTAATTACTATTAATATATAATTCTTATAATCCTTATGTATTTATGATCGCATTGACTATGTGAGCATATATAATATTGTTGAGTTTTTTATGAAATTATTATTGACTTTTACCTTATTAGTTGCAAGGTTACGATTATCTGTTATATTTTTTAAGTATGTAAAATAGTTTTTATTTATTAATTTATTATTGATCAGTTCGATTAAAAGTTTTAATAATAGTTCAATCGGATGAACCATGATCTAGAGGTCTCGCTAGTTCAACCTTCAGTCCAAATTTTAAAATATTTGTATTTATAATTTTTTTAAAAGTTATGTCAAATTTTAAAATTTCAAATTGTTAGTGTATTTTAGGTCAATGAACCCAAGAATAAAAAAACCATATGATAATGTTAAATACAGGAGCACATAAATTAACAGCCGAAATATCAGAAAAAAGGGTCCAAACAAATGTTAGTCGAGATAATTAGAAATCAGATAATTATATTGAAAATCGCGAGTCTCATTCTCATCTGTCTATTAATAAAAAAGGGACTAAATTAACCTCTCTTTATCAATTAACGGGAATCAAATCTCAATTTTCTCTAAACATAATACTTTAAATTAATCAGCTTTAGCGGAACTAATGGCAGAATGAAAAACATGCATGATGAAATTTAGGGTGATTAGCAGATTAAAACATTTGGATGAATCAAATTTGTCAATTGAATAAGCAAACCCATTCTTGCGTACTATATTACTTTTTATTTTCTTCATTTTTTGTTGGATTTATTATGTTGTTAGTACGCTAAAATATGGTTTTTTTAAGACAAATGAATGTAAGCATGTGTACGTATGTTAATATAGTACGTTCGAATCGAACAATTTTTAGATGGAAAATGATTAATTAGTGTGATTGATTTGAATAAAAACTTAGTCCGAGTTCGATATGATCAACTCAAAATTTAATAGTCCGAGTTCGATAGGGTCGACATCTCTACAAAATATCAGAGTGCGTTTACTTTGATAGAAATATTTCCCTTGGAAAATTATGGATAAAAAAAGATAAGAAAATATTAATATTCTCATCCTTTTTTATCACATGTTTACTAAGATGAAAAAGAAAATTATCACATGATCCTCCGCCCCTTCCCCATTTTTATGCCTTTTATTCATTGAAAAATATTTTCACATTAAAAGTTAAGGATAATATAATCCAACATTGAGAGAAAAAGAGTGAAAAATGGTTGCCCGAGAAACATTTCTAATCTGCCCGGAGAAAATTTTTCATCACAGTAAACATATGAAAAAGATGGAAAATGAGTGAAAATTTTCCTTTTCCACCATTTTTTCATCAAAGTAAACGCACCCTTAATCAAAAAATTTTATTGCCAGATAATACAAATTTAAATATTAATACATGTTTATAGCGCGCTACGAGAAACCTCACATTTGTTTCATCGAATGAAAAGAGTGTATTTTCTTTTTTTTTTTCTTCTAAGTTTGTTACAATTTGAACTGGCCAAGAACGAAACAAAAGCATCCATGGAAACAATTTAGCATGCTATTCCTATTTGTATACTTTTCCTTAGGAAAACCAAAAAAAGAAAATCGGGAATTAAAGACTCAAGTTGTATGGGTCACGTGACACGTCACACGTGAATCAAGAGAGAGAGCTTCCCAAAATTCAAAAAAGGGCAAAACATTAACGTGACTTTATCCTTAAAGGCAAAAGGGAAATTATAAAATAATATTCTGGTGCATTCCATGTCAGCCTAGCAGCACGTGTCCATCATGCAGTAGTTGTGTGCCACGTAATCACACTGTGCTGATTGCCAGCTAGCACTATCCTCTATCTACCACGTGGCACGTTTATGTGAAGGGGCTGCTTATGTAGATTTTTTGATTCTAATCTACACTTTGTCTGTTTTCATGACTACGAGAAGAGACAAAGCATGCATGGATTGGCTATAATCTCACACAGTATTAATTATTTAATGCATTACTTAAATAATAATGGAAATTATAGTATCCTCGCCATTTAATTTTTCAGAATGATTTATGAGGTTTACTTGCACAATTTATTTTAGAGTGATGGGAATAATATAAATTATATTATAAAAATAATATTATTTCAGGAGTGAGTGTATTACATATATATAAACTCATGTAAGAATTTCTGGTGTGAGGAGTAGGATTTAAGAATTAAAAAAAAAACTTAAAAATTAATCCTGGAAATTAGGAAAAAATTTAAAATTAATTGTAACATTTAATATCGGGTAATTGGGTGGGTACTCGAGTTCCTGGTCGGGACCCCACCAAACAAAATATTTCATTCCACCAACAATTCCGGACTCACAAAATTCAGATATAGGATACATGTTAATCCGATATCAGATTATGATAAGGTATATGGGTAACTCGGAACCCATTTCTCACCCCTAAATATAATAGTTAGAGCTTTTATGGGCTAGTTGAATTAGAAATCTCACAAAGTCGAATATAACTTAATTTATATGACTTTATATTTATTCCTTTTTTTTAAGATACTCAAATATCCCGATGGGAACTAACACGAGTAGTTTGTTTACTTTTGTTCTAAAGGTCATATAAAAGGGAAAATTTATAATTATTTGGTAATCTAGCGAGTTTTGATCCCTTAAAAAGTTCTAAGAACATTTCCAATAAATTTTTCAAAATTTGCTGGTAAAGTTTCCCCTATACTATATTTTATCCCTATGTTACAAATGTATTCAGTAATTTTCCTATTTTTCATTAATTATTTTATAATAATGGTGGCTCATTCAATATGTGAAATTTAAGAAAGTGTTAATTTAAAGAAAATTTAAGGAGGTGTACATAATTTTGTGTGTCCACTCAATGTAATTTAGAAGATCTAATGAATGAACTTTTTATCTCAATTTTTGTTATTTTAACGTAAATATCTTAATTAAAAGTATTTTTTAAGTGAGCTACTCTAACGAACAATTTCATGTCGTTGGTTTGAAATCATGTAGACTTACTATTCACATCGATTATTTTTTTTTAAACCCAAACATCCACATTGGTTGAAATTCAATGGTAGTTTTTAATTTTTGAAAAATCGGGTACTATGAGATTTCATCATCAATAATTCAATATATGAACTTAGTTTACGTGTACTTAGTATGCATTTTTTTTATGAGGTGGGCTTGGGTGAGATTAGACTTATTGTGTAGTTGGAAATTGGAATAAGGACTGATAATTTTCGACGCGAAACGATAATCCGATATGAAATTAATGCACTCGGATCAAGTCTTAATAGATTCGAATTCTTATCGGGTCGACCAAATAAGAACCTAAAAATTTCAGATCGGGTTCGTATTGAATTTGGGCTGGGTTCGAAAATCCTGATAAAGTATTATACTATATATTTAAATATTATATATTTAATCCATGTCAAACTTTTAAACTAATGTTATATTTATTTTTTTCTTATCGTCAAAAGGTATCGATTTTTTGAAATTTTATTTATCTTTTCTTGTATTAACTCCTTTTTTATGTTTACTCATATCAAATCTTTTGAATTAGATTAGAGTCAATTGGAATATAATCACGTTGAATTCATGTTCGTGCATTGTTCGAGTTTAGTCATTTAAAGTCGGGTTAGTGTTCAAATTGAGTATTTTCTAAACAGATCTGGTTCGGATTGGACCTTAACACATCAGGTCGTTATCAGGTTGACTCAACCCGACCTAATCCGACCTATTGCCACCCCTAGTTAGAACTAAATTATTACTACTACTTATCTTTGTGAAATAGCTATTACTTTTTTTTAATAACAAGCGTAGTCAGTTGGTATGTTATTAGTTAAATAATCAAACTAAGAATACAACAATTATTTGTCTTCAACATAATTATTATACTGTAAGTCCAATCGTACCAAATTCTTTATTACACCTACATATAAGAATCAGAGATGACCATTATAAAATGTTATTCACATCAAATCACCAAACAAATGAAATTAAATTTATTTCTATTTAGATATATAGTACCACCATCACAATTTGTCATCGAATTAATTTTCTTGAAAAAGGCGCTCATCTCCTTTTTTCAGAAAGCAGTAGCTATCTCTGACTCAGAGTCCTTCAGCAACTAAAAGAAGAAACGACCAAACACCAAAAAAGGTATAGCTTTTAATAGCTGGAATTAATAATAAGATTTCATAATATTTTTCATAATTAATAGAAACCACTTGAATTAATTTATATCGCAGATTTTGCAGTAGATTAACATTTTTTGTATCAAAATTTATTTGAATTTGCATATTTTATGGTTCCCAATTGAAGGACCGGAAGAGGAGGGAGAGTCTTGCCTTGTTTGGCACGTCTTTTTTTCATCTCTATAAATATATTGCCTTTTCGCTTCCTTCTCCTCCTCCTCTCCTTTTCCATTCTCTCTCTCTCTCTCTACCCTTTTTCCGTTTTCTGTTGCTCTATATTTCCTTTTCCTAGGGTTTCTTCTAAACCTGCCGTCGTTTGTTTTCAGGTTGATTCCCTTCTCTCTCGTCTCTTCTCTCTCTCCTCGTTTTCCATTTTGTCTCTTAATTAATCATTTCTTCTTGAAAATCCCATCTTATTTTCTTGTTTTTGACGGAGATTCTCTTAATGTTTCATGATATTTCAGGACGCAAATTGATTCCCCCATTGCCATTTCTGTTAATTTCGGAGAGGCATCAGGTAATTTTTTTTAATAAAATAATAATTATTGTTGTTTTCGGTTATTGATACCCATGATTATTGGGTTTCCTATGCAATGTATCTGGAAAAGAATAATCAGAATCATATTCTTCGTTCATTGACGAGCCATCGATGTGTATTTGATGATTTCACGTAGGGAAAAATGTTAAAAATGCAGACTTTATCACATTTTGTGTGGTCGAATTTCAATTATTGTTAGCTGGTTTCAATGGCGTCTGACTCATTTTCTGAATTTTCTATGGAGGTCTGCGAACGTGTGTGTGTGTGTTTATGGGAGTTTTCTTGATTTGACAGAACCATTATTTTTTTAGTCCTTTTCGTTCGTCTGTTGATTGTGGGAGCATGATTTTGTCGGTTGCTGTTAGATGTGGAGAGATTAATTTGTTTATGTGTCTTAATCAATTGGTTATTTTTTCGTGGTTTACCATGGAGATTATGTGACTACTTTATCTTTCATGTCCTTTTTTATTGTTTAATTGTGATGTTAATCAACACAAACAGTATATATATATTATATAAAATAAATATATGTGGTCTTGAAGTCAAATGTCGTTTGGAGGGCCATGGGGCCAAATGCATGATCTTATTAATTATTACATGTTTGCATAATATTGGTAACATACATATGATCACAATTTTGTACATTTGAAATTTCAATTTCCTAAAAGTTACTCCCTCCGTCCCGCTCATTTTGTCTTCGTACTATTGGGCACTGAGATTAAGGAAAGTTGTTTATTTAATAAACTAGTGGATGAGATTGGAAGGGGATGAGAGAGAAACTTTTACAACCACCCATTATGTCTATATTTGGATGTAGACAAAATGAGTGGGACGTCCATTTAAGGAAAAAGAGACAAAATGAGCGGGACAAAGGGAGTACTACATTGGACTGTCTTCCTTTCAAATGCTCATTTTTACTCTCTCTATTTCTCTCTCTTTGAGTCTTTTGTCCTTTTCCATTGGGAATTGGATTGGATGCATTAGTTAATTTATGGTTCTTTGATCACAATGTTTTTCTTATGTGTTTTCTAGTAATATTGTTATCTTGGCTTCTCTATGTTTATTGAATATTTTGGTTCCTCTTTTGTTACCTTGTTTCAAATGTTGTAAATATTGTAAATTTGGAGTTTTAGGAATTTGTTGCATCTATGTGCCTAAAATGTCCAAGCGGTGGAGAAGTTGATATATGCATTTATTGTTTCACTAGTATAAAATAAAATTGTTGTGAGGAGTCAGGACCATGACTAGGCTAGTAAGGGAAATTAAATAATATGTGACAATATATAAATGTGTAAGAAGATGGCTTAAGAGGCCGCCCATGTGGTTTTGAAAATATTTCACAATTAACTTTTAGAATGCTTGAAAACTCTCATGGGTAGTGGGGTCATCAGAAATTTGTATATAAGTTTAGGTAGTTGTTCAGTCATGTTCTTATTTTATTTTATTTTGTTTTTTTTTCATTATATTTACATATTGCTATGACAAAGTGATTTTGTTGCTATTTTTCTAGATCCGTGGCGTCGGATATAAATTCTTACCGGTCAAAATGCAACTTACGAATGGTTAACTGATTCATGTGATATGGTGTGGTGGTTATCAGTTGGTATCTTCTAAATATCTAATAAACATGTACTACTATATGTCTTATTTTACATATGTGGCTATACAGAGATCTAATTTTTATCTGAAAAGGTGGATAAGTTCATGCTAATCCCAGAACAAAAAAGCCGAACAAAATGCTAGGCCGAAAAAACAGAAGAGGCCGAACAAAAAAGTCGATGTTCAGTGATGACCTTTTACCTTTCTAATGATCATTTAATTAGCTATTAGCCCAAATTAAAATAAGGAAGCGCTTATATAAGGTCTAAAATATGTTATATGCCAGCCAAGTATCGGCCCGTGTGATTTTAATGATTTTCTTGGGTCTTTCATAACTGGATTTTGACCTTATTGTTTTCTACTTTAGCTAGGCATTTGTGGAATTGCAGTTGAAACTAGTTTTGATTCCTTGTTAATTATTGATATTCAAATTTGGAACTTGTTTTCCTGCCTTTTTTGGATTGCTTGAACTTTGGAAGTAGCTTTTGTATTTTTTTTTTCTTTTTCTGTCTCTTTGAGCCGAATCTGATAATTAAAACTGAGAAATCAAGATGCTGAAAATGCAGTACGATTTTGTTCAACATTTTTGGCCCTATGCTTTTTTCGTATACGTGTCAAAGATTATATTTAGTAGAATATAATTAAATGCACCGAAAGAATGTAGCGATTCATTTATTTCCAGATACCAAGTATATGGATTTTTGGGCAGATTGAAGGGGAGGTAATGCACTCAATGGTTTGACTAGGTGCAAAATCAACAATAGTTTGTGCTCGAATAGGTCTCACATACGGAAACAAAATATTGACAAAATCATGTAACTGAACCTACTCTTTCACATGTGAATGAGTGTCTTCAGAGCGTTACAAATATCTTTCATGACGTATCTAATTACGCCTTTTCCGGTCACTTTGTAGCTCCACCTCTATTTTTTTGTCTAATTTTACTAACTTTAACGCAAGAATTAATAGCTCGACCACTTTATGTATCGGCAATATTTGTATTGTTCTACTTTAATGTAATTCCTTTATTTATTTTTTCCTCTATAAAAAACGGTGAATCCACAGTCAGATGCATGCATTTTGGATCTTGTAAACTGTAGCGAGAAAGAGCAGGTTCCAGTCAGATGATGCATTAATTAGGGGCAACACCGTTGCTCGTTGTAAACTTAAATTTCTTTTCTTTTTTGTATCTCCATCTGATTAATGTAGTTGTTAACGACTGGCTCTAGCTTTAAGATTATCTTTTGCACTTCAGGCATGCATCATTAGTAATACCGTGTTTTTTTACGAGTGGTTTCTGCGATAAGTATGTGTTTTGATTTAGCTTATGATCTTCATGTTGGTTCTATACTGGCAAAATATATTGGGATATTTTCACTTCTCTGTTAATCTTATTCTTCTAATAATTTTCTTGATTGATTTTTATTTTTGTCGGTGCTCAACATTCTAATATATGTCGAGGCTTTTTTTTCCCATTTCAGGACAACAGGGAAACTGACTGTCTGCCTGGTGCAATTGAATAGAGGTTTGGAGATGAGGTATCTTATGTTCGAGCAATTTTTCTGATTTCGTTTACTTAAATCTATTAGTTTTTCAGCTCGTCTTATGCTGCTGATTGCAATTTCACCAGATTGTGCAGAGTCTCAATTTAATGGACTTGTTCCCAAGCAGCAGTTGCAAAAAGACATTAAAGAGGTGGTTTTTCATAGATAAGAGGGTTGGATAGAAAGATTTAAGTCATACATTCCGAGGTATAGCATTCGGTCATCAATAAAAACTGTCGTCTTAAAGCCTGATTGAAAGTCATTTAGTCCCAATGGATTTGAAGTCGACAAAAGGTTCTCCAGTTCTTGCTGATCCAACACCCATGAACAAGTCCAGACTTGGGATCCATTCTAGTCTCTTGCCTTGCTCACAATCGGGGCCGTCTTTCTCCACTGCCGTCTCTTCAATTCCGAGAAAAAAGCCAGGAAAGCTTGATGATGTTTGTTCGAATGGCTGGCTTGATGCTATGAAATCATCTTCCCCTCCGCGCAAAAAAGTTCTCAAGGATTTCAACTTTGCTGATTTGGTTCCGGATGATGGAGAAACGTCTTACGAGTCTTGGAAGGTAAACTTCTTGTTTTAAGTGGCTAATTACACATCGGGCTCGGGGTGTAACGTAATAAATTATTATTTTTAAGGTTAATTGCCGGTTATTCAACATTACCTTTACACTGTAATGCAACAATCGCATGACTTTTCAACCGTTTCAATTAGAACGCTAGTTTTCAACTTTTTGGGCAAATTTTTATGCCATTTATGTTTTCCGGCCAGATCAACTCGACAGATATAGCTCTATACGACTTCTACTGGTTAATGTTTGTAATTCTCATACATCTTAAGCAATAAAGTAGAGTAACAATCATGTTTAGTTTAGGCGGAAACTTAAATGGTTTGAAAAGCTGCATTTTAATTACTACAAATTGCGATCTCCTGTTTCGATAATACTTTTGCAATCTTGTTTGATTCAACATTTCGTAACTTTGACCTGACCTTGCAGATCAGGTACCCATCAGCTCTCAAATCCTTCCAGACAATAAGTAGTCGTGCGAGGAACAGGAAGTTAGTTGTGTTCTTAGATTATGATGGCACACTTTCCCCCATCGTAGACGACCCTGATCGTGCTTTCCTGTCCGATGATGTAAGAAGTTACTAGGCATTTGATTACTCTTTTTCGTACCAAGTAGTTCCTGTTTGATCATGTAACTAAACTAACGTTAATATTCAGATGCGGTCTGCAGTAAGGAATGTTGCACAGCATTTTCCGACTGCCATCATCAGCGGAAGAAGCCGTGACAAGGTAGATGTCCAAATTTGTATGTGAAAACACCAAACAATTTTTTTTTTTTTTTTAATCTTACCATTTTGCAAATAAATATCTTAGTTTTGTTTAAAGCCTCACTCTAATTTAATGTAATCTTTTCTTTTAAAGGTTTTTAAATTGGTAGGACTAACTGAACTCTACTATGCCGGTAGTCATGGAATGGATATCATATTCCCAGCCAAGGACATGGTGTCGAGAGACAATGTAAATTGTGTTAAGTCCACCGTCAAAGAGGTATTTCGTCATTTTGCACGATTAGTATGTGTCGTATGTTCTATCTCGTACTAATTGTTTTGCACGTGCAGGGCGAGGAGGTTAATCTATTCCAGCCTGCTAGGGAATTTTTACCTATGATCGATGAGGTGTGTGATATTTTTTTCTTTTTGACGGAGATACACAGGAGAAACTTCTTCAGGAACGATCAATGATCTTGTTTGTTGATTCACGATGCAGGTCTATACGAAACTTGTTGAGACTTCAAAAGACATTAAAGGCGCAAAAGTTGAGAACCATAAATTTTGCGCCTCTGTACATTATCGCAATGTAGATCAGGAGGTGAGCATCGATGCAGTGCTGTCATAAAAAATGTACGACTTGAATCTTTGGTTACAGATTTTCGTACTAATATTTGTGTCATGCATTTCGAATTCCAGAATTGGCATGTAATTGCACAAAATGTTCATGACATTCTGAAAGATTATCCTCGACTGCGACTAACTCATGGACGAAAGGTACGACAATGACGATCCATAATCATTCATTCGATCCATCTCTCTAGATATACATATGCATAGAATCGGAGATGAAATTGTTCTTACGCAGTTTTATGGTTCGTGTTTTGCTCTCTTTTCAGGTTTTAGAAATTCGTCCTGTTATTAACTGGGATAAAGGAAAAGCAGTTGAATTTCTTCTTGAATCTCTAGGTCAGTTTCATTCAAGATCATATACACACATATGTATAGATTAGTGATTGATGTTTAGTAGCACACGATTCATGTATTAAGCAACAAAACTCGACATTTGCAGGATTTAGTAATTGTGATGACGTGCTCCCCATTTATATTGGAGATGACAGAACCGATGAAGATGCATTCAAGGTAGCAACGAACACACACTTACACATATTTATACACGTTGAACTCGTTGAGATTCGTATCTTGATCTGGGAAAGTAACTTTATTGTTGTATAGGTTCTGAAGAAGAGGAACTGTGGTTACGGGATCCTCGTATCCGCTGTCACGAAAGAGAGCAATGCTTTCTTCTCTCTCAAGGACACTTCTGAGGTCTGAATTTGGATCAATCAATATGTTTTCTTACACCTTCACATTCTTCATCATTTCTCTTCTGTTGAAGACTTATCTGAATCGAGTTTCTGAAACACGAATGATTTCCAAAATTCTTGCGCAGGTTCAAGATTTTCTCGAAACCTTGGTGAAAATGGCGCAGAATAATGCAAGGAAACAGGGAAGGACTGCAAAACCATGATAGAGATTAAAATTTCTGGAAATTCTGCTTTGAGAATTTATTTTCTGCTGATATAGTAGTGGGTTTTAGTTATTTGTAATCTATTGCCTAAAATAATTTTGTTTCCAGTATTGTAAAGCTTTAATCCTATTTTATTTATTATTTCTGCGTTTCCTCCTTTAGAGATAGCAATGAACCATACAATTTGATTATATCTGTATTTTGATATTTGATAATTGTACAGAAATTATTGCAATATATCATTCGGTAATGGATACTGGATTATTGGCTCCTTTATTTTGATGGCATATACAATCCTTTATTTGTGGTAGTTTATATGTTTTTAATTTTTAATTCTTTAGATTTTCTTTCATTGTTGCTTTGTACTCAATACTCTTGTTTGTTTTACTAAAGAACCAAATATCTTATACTCTGAATTTAATTGCAATTTTTATTTTTTTCAAGAAAACAATTTTCAGTTCATATTGTTGGTATTGAAGACTAATATCATATGCATTGCACAGTTGTCGAAATTGGAAGTTCCTAATTCACAGGTAAGGAGAAATTGAGTTTAAATAAGATCGAAAAACGGATCAAAATATAAGAACTGGTCGAAACCAGAAAATTATCAGCGGAAGAAGGTAAGGTCTCATTTTTGTGATTTACTATTCATTTTTGTCTCTCTTTAGATTCATTATAGTAAAAGATAAAGTTGTCTCGTTTTTTTGATTACTAAATAAAGTAGAAAATCAATTTTTCGTTTTTTGGAAAAGTCAAGACATAAAAATATAAAAATGACTACAAAGAGTACTCAACCCTTACATGATAGTTGATCATCATACACAAACCAAATCACAATTTTAAAGGAATACAATCTTTCAGATGTAGGCACCAATCAATTAAAGAATAACAAAAAGAACAAAGGAAGTGTGTGTAACCATTTCCAAGAATTGATCTTTACGCATTCCGCAATCTTATTGATATTCGGAATAACCTCATTAAAATATAGTACATTATTTTCGCCTTCCGAATTTTCCATATAGTACATTACCAAATACAATTAAAATTCTTCCCATGACCATCCAGAACAAAGAGACCAAAATGATTAATCAAACCAGAAGAGTTAATTAGAGAACTCTCTAACCAAATTCTCATCAATGACCAAACTTGACCTGCAGTTTGGCATTCAAACATCAAGTCGGATACAGTTTTAGGACTTCTAGAACAAAAAACGCATGTCAATTTGTGAACTCCAAGTAAGATGTTCCTTTTCATTAAGTTTTCTCTTGTATGAGACCTATCTTAGAGCAATTTCCAACAAAAAAGCACACTTTAGTCGGGATTGCTTTCCACCTTATCTTTGAAAGGAATGAAATGTTTACAGTTTCCAGAGCAGTAGTGAGCAAAGATTCGTATGTTGATTGTGTTGAAAAAAGACTCATCTGAAAAGTCGATATCCACCTAAAAATGTTGGCCATGAGAGGCTGGATTTTGTACCTGCATACACAATTCCAAAACTCCAAACTCATAAAAATCATTAGCACTAAACACACTTCTCCAACTAAAACACCGAGCCCAAAAATCACCATTGATAATCCTCAAATTAATGTTTAAATAACCATTTTTTTGAGAAGACAGATAAAAAAAAAAGGAGAAATTTATTTCTAAAGCAAACACACGCTTACTAATTTACGGATCCTCCCAAATCTAGTAGGATTACCATTTTCATGCATAAATCTTAAATTATTGAAAAAAATATCACCCTAAAATCCATTTAACTAAAATAAGCAGATCACGGCGCGCCACCAAAGAGATGTTTTCCTTGTATCAAACCTACCCAGCCTCACATTCACACTAGACTCGTACCTAGACTTAAGAATCTTCATCTAAAGAGAATCGTCTTTTCTCAACCATCTCCACACCCACTTACACAGAAGAGCCGAGTTAAAACATTTTATCTATCACCCAAGGCCACCCAACCTTTTACAGACCATATTCCATTTAACCCACAAAATTTTACTGTTGTTATCTTTGCCTCATAAAAATTTCTTTGTAATTTGGAGATTTATTTGATCACACATGCAGGGCTGTTTGAAGAAAGAAAATCCATATTTATTCGGTAGTTTCTTTGCATTAACTAATTGATTCTTGGAGTTATTGCCCATTCATGCATAGCCGATTACATTTTCTTTCGTTTAAATTTGATGTTAACATTCAGTTCGTGCAACCAAGAGAATGTAAGAAGTGGATGACCTTGATTAGATATATTTTTATGTTTAATTAATGTCTATATCCCCTAAACAAATAAAAATAAATTTATGCAACATGTCAGCACGTGCACTAAGGCCTTTTGGTATATATGTGAACAAGTTGTAAGGCCTATTTTTTATTAAAAAAAAAATTCTTAATTTCAACTTTAGAGAACGGAATCACCAGATTTTGACTTTTTTTTTTAATATATACACAGGTTTAGGATTCGAACCTCTCCTTTTTTCCAAATTAAAAAAAAATTGGTAAATTTAAATTTAAAACAAGAACAAAGATTAACTGATTAAGATAGTCGTACCTATTTTCCTAATGTAATTAAAATGCGGGATTTCGTTTTTCTTTTTTCTTATACCATGAAAACCTACATTCACAGGTAAATTGCGAAGTTTCAGTATTATATGGCATTGCGTTCCTACATATTATATCTCTTGATGGTCGCGGTAAATATAAACTATTCTTGATTTTCATGTTACTTTTTTACTATGATATTCCCTGTAGTATTATTGTTCTAAATATAAGCTTTGCATGTCATATGTATTATGATTTCATAAGCACGCATTCCAACAAACATAACCTACATCTATAATATATTTTGGAGAAACAAAACAAAAATCATAGAACTCACGCACATAGATATTGATTGATCAAGATTAACTTAAGTGGTTCCAATTCTATGGTTTGTGGGGGTGTGTGAAAGTTTGTTCGATCCTCTGTCCCGTATTTCTTTAGTAAATTTACTATTTTAATAGTACAATTATAAAATAATCATTTAAATTTAATGAACCATAATTAATGTTAATTTATTGATAAGACTGAAGTCTCATTACGTACCCTAGTTATTGCATAATAAAAATTCTAATACTCAATCAATAATTATATAATTGCAGATTTAATATTAAAAAATAATTGTTAATCGAATATAATGAACCTTGATGAATAAGTATCAAATTAAACACATTACTACACAAAAGGCTTAATTAAAGGAGAAAAAAAAAGCTATAAGTGAGACTACTAATTAAAAAGGAATCGAAAATCTCAAGTGACATGAGCGGGTATTGTTGTATTAATTTAGAAAATAATTAAAATTCTTCGTATATATATTGACTAGTTAAACATGAATTTAATCATGCAAGAAAACAGATCATATCAAAATGTGCCGTCTAATTAGTGAAAAATAGAAACATGTCCAATTCTTGCACCATGTCAATATTTTCATCCACAATATTCCACGCCACGACCTTTTCCATGCATGCCTTCTCTCTCTCTCCCCTCCCTCTCTCTCTCTAGATTAATTTTCTTTGTATTCAATCCACATACTTAGCTCAAAATGTGCCGTTTAGTAACTAATAAAATGCTAGCCTAGTGAGCATGTTTTCTTGCCACTAAAATTTATTTTCTTGCATGCAAAATATGTCTTTCCCCAATGCATCTATCTACCCTGACGACGAGCTATCCAATGTAACGGTGGAATCTCCCTCCGCCCCGTTGCTCGGCTACGCCAGGGCCAGCCGCCACGGCACATCTCGGGAGGAAACCCGACGTCTCTCATCAGTGATCTTTTTATTGATGACAGGATTAATGTTGGGTGTTGGATTGTTTCTTGTGGTAAGATCATCGACTCGTGGCAACCACGATAGTGCCACGACGGGGCAGCCGTTGGAGATGATGGAGCGCGGGGTGGCGGAAGGTGTGTCGGCGAAGAATGGTCCGAAGTTGGGACCTGCATATCCATGGACTGCTA
This sequence comes from Schizonepeta tenuifolia, assembly GCA_029490685.1. Taxonomy (NCBI): domain Eukaryota; kingdom Viridiplantae; phylum Streptophyta; class Magnoliopsida; order Lamiales; family Lamiaceae; genus Schizonepeta; species Schizonepeta tenuifolia. Next base: position 17,853,967 of record CM055960.1, on the reverse strand, counting down.
AATTGTTGGCATGGCAAAGAACTGCCTACCATTTCCAGCCTAAAAAAAATTGGATGAACGGTGAGATTAATTATTTCTTGATTTATTTACTTTCCTTTTATATATTGAAAAAAAATTCTTTTTTAGTGAAAGAGTCAAACAATATAAGTCAAATATTCTTTAAAAAAAATACTGTATAGGTCAGATAGTTTGATATTCGAATGGCATATTTATAATTTATTAACAATAATTGAAACATTTTTGTAGTTCTTAATACTCCCTCCGTCCCGCCGAATACGACCTAGTTCATATGGGCACGGAGACTAAGAAAAAATGTATTGGGTTTAAAGAGAGTGTTTAGTGTGGTGTAAATGCAATATTATAATGCTAATAAAGTTATAGATGGGATGATGGATAGTGTGTAGTGGAAGTAGGTTGATAGGGTTTAGATGGAATGGTGAATCACATGTAGTGTGAATGCAACATTTTATAATGTTAAATATACACTAATTGTTTCCTTTAAAGGAAACAAGCCAAATATAGTGGGACGTTCCAAAATGAAAAACAAGCCGTATTCGGTGGGACGGAGAGAGTACTAGATACAACTAAAGTATACTCCGTGTTTTGGAATAAAATTTTGATACATTTCGGCAAGTATAATAATACTTTGTGGAATTAAAATAACATTTTCTAGTATAAAATTAACACTGCAAGATAATAATTTACGTCATTAATTTTTTTATATTTCTGATTCAATTTGTCTAATCTTCTTTTTCTTTTGTCTCGCGCGAATTTCGTGGATCGCAACGACATTGCTACGTTTGGGGGAATTTGGAAATCTTACTAATTCAGATCCTAATGGTAAGTCCAAGCACCCTATAATTTTTCGATTCATGCACATATTTATGCAATATCCTCAAAATATAAATAAATGAATACAAGCAGTGTATCACAAAATAGTAAACAAAAAACATGATTAATTATATATTGCACATAGACATAAGATAAAATTTTGTTATAGTCATTTAAAAAAATGTTAGAAACATGCATTTTTTTTTATAATCGTAAAAAGCATAAATAAATACGAGATCTTATGTTCCAAGCTATGTTTAATGTAATTTATTTATTTTTATTACCTACAAGCTGTGTATATCGATGCAATCGTACATACAACATCATATTGCCTTGATATTAATAGATTAGTAAATCAAGATCTAGTTTAGCTAAAGCAATTTACCTGTATTTATAATATCATGGGGCTCATTTACATTTTGACTAAGAATATCCAAATACTCACTCTATTAGTGTAACATAGGTCCACTGTTCTACAAAGGTTGGTACCATTTCTTCTACCAATACAACCCATACGGCGCCGTATGGGGCAACATTGTTTGGGGCCACGCAATTTCTTCCGATCTCATCAATTGGCGCCACCTCCCAATCGCCATGGTCCCAGACCAATGGTACGACATCAACGGTGTTTGGACCGGCTCTGCCACCTTTCTCGAAAACGGCAAACTAATAATGCTCTACACGGGATCGACCAACGAGTCGGTCCAGGACCAAAATCTTGCATACCCGGCCGACCCGACGGACCCCTTCCTCATCGATTGGGTCAAGTACTCGGGTAACCCAGTCCTGGTCCCACCACCTGGCATTAATATAAAAGACTTTCGGGACCCAACGACTGCTTGGAGGACCTCGGAAGGCAAATGGCGCATCACCATTGGCTCTAAGATTAATAGGACCGGCATGTCATTGGTCTACGAGACCAAGGACTTTGTAAGATATCAACTACTAAATGACGTGCTCCACGCGGTACCGGGTACGGGTATGTGGGAGTGTGTGGACTTCTACCCGGTTTCCACCATCGAGCAACGAGGGCTTGACACGTCGGTTAACGGCCCGAAAGTGAAGCACATTGTCAAAACTAGCCTTGATGATGATAGAAATGACTATTATGCCATTGGAACTTATGATGCTAAACATGGAACTTGGACCCCCGATGACCCCAAATTGGATGCCGGCATCGGATTGAGGTACGATTACGGTATTTTCTATGCGTCAAAGACATTTTACGATCAAGATAAGGAACGGAGGATTTTGTGGGGATGGATCAAAGAGACGGATAGTGAAGAGGCCGATATACGAAAAGGTTGGGCATCACTTCAGGTACTTGTACTAACTTCATAGTCCCTACATCACACTCGTTTTGTCTACATTTCCTTAAACGGACGTTCCAATCATCTTGTCTACGTCTAAATAAGGAAGAGTTTAACAATAAATTAAGGTCTTAATTAAAAATTAATGGGCACACATTGAATTAAAAAAAAAACACAAAAAACTCTATCCACTCACATTTAAATAAAGTGGTTCCAACAACTTTATACACTAAACAACTTCTTCTTAATCTATGTGTCCACCCAAGATAGACAAGATGAGTGGGATGGAGAGAGTATATAATTATAATTGATCATATAAGAATTATTCATTATTTAGTATCACATATTTGATTAAAACCGGCATAGTGTCCCATACTGTTGGACATTGTGCCAGTTATATTATGTTGGAATCAAATTAATCGGGTCCTAAATAAAATAATTTTGTACCACAATAACTTATACAGGCTATTCCAAGGACCGTTTTGTACGACATGAAGACCGGCAACAACCTTTTGCAATGGCCGGTGAAGGAGGTCGAGACTCTGCGAATGGACAAGAAGGTTTTCGACGTCGAGGCTACCACAGGCGTTGTCGTGCCACTCGATGTGGGCCCCGCATCCCAGCTTGACATCGTGGCGGAGTTCCAAGTAGACGAGGAGGCCATGAAGAGAGCAACAGGCAGCGACAAGACCTACGATTGTAGCGGCAGCGGCGGCGCCGCTGCCAGAGGCGCATTAGGGCCATTTGGGTTCTTAGTTCTCGCGACTAAAGACCTTGCCGAACATTCTCCGATCTATTTCTATATTGCTAAGGATGAGAAAGGAAACTTTCAGACCTTTTTCTGTGCCGATCACTCAAGGTGGTGGAAACTTCTACAGCTTAATATGATACTATATTTTTATTTTCTTCTGATTCCGAGTCATATGTGCGTGTGTTGTTTTAGGTCGTCGGAGGCAACAGATGTGAGTAAAGCAATATATGGCAGCACGGTCACCGTAGTGAAAGGGGAAAAGTTATCGATGAGAATATTGGTAAATCACTTACATACTTATTAATTTTATTTTGTTTTACAATAGTTGTGATTAATTAAAAAAAATAATTTGATTTATTGCATGCAGATTGATCATTCGATAATTGAGAGCTTTGCGCAAGGGGGGAGAACGTGCATTACGTCACGCGTGTATCCCACGAAAGCAGTGAACAACGATGCGCAGTTGATGCTTTTTAACAATGCTACTGATGCAAAAATTAAGGCCACATTGCAAATATGGCAGATGAATTCTTCATTCAGACAAAGTGCCTCACTCTTATGCTTGCATGCATTCATTATTTTAGTCGTTTCGATTATTTTGTAGGTAGCTTTTCTTTGCCTTTTCTACTTTTTCTCTCCATTGTTGGAGAATTTTTGCAGAGTGAAATTGAGAAATTATAGAGAATAACAAACGAGAATGGATAATCCTAGGGAATAAACAAAAAAGGGAAATTTTATGTTTGCTCTCCTTGTATTTGCAATTTGGATCTTGTCCTCGTCTTTTATACGTTCCACTCATTCTTATTACTAGCAAAAGTAAGCTTTAATTTAACATGATTAATTACTATAATAATATGTCACTAATAATTGTTTTCATTGCAGTATATTCTTTCTTTCACTCAATTTGTCTACTCATTATTGGACATGAAAATTAAGAATAAGGGTACAAAGATAGAAAGTAGGTAGGTCCTAACATGTTTAAAGGGTTTTAAAGGTCTAAATCTTTCATCATTTTGAAAGAAATAAATTGAGTGATATCCATCTAATAAAATGTTGACAAATTGAGTGAAACACATGGAGTGCAATATTAATCATTTTGCATAAGTTTGCAATGAAGTTGTATTCCAAATTTAGCCTAAAAAGATAGGTGGAGTATTATATGATAGGAGTAAGTATTTTCTTAAAATTCATCTACTACCGTTTAGCTCTTATAGATAATTTTATTAAATCAATATATATAGGTAACATATTTGAGAGCAAAACTTTATAGAAATAATTATATACTACCTCCGGTTTTGAAATAAGTTCCTAGGAGGGAGACATGAATTAAGAAAAAGGTTGTTGTGAGTGGAGAGAAAGTAAGGGTGAAGAAGAATATTTTATTGTGTGGGTATGACAAATACAAGAATTTATTTGGGGAACGAAGGTAGTATTTGTTCTCTTTTTCATTTCTTTCCATTTTTCAGTCACTATACCTAGATTGATAAAAAAAATCTTTAACATTGTAGTAACTACTCCTTTTGTTTATCGAAACATCCTGCGATTTTTATAGTCATCATGATCGCATCCCAAACCTCTTAACTAAGCCTTATACTCACACAGTCAGACTTGAGCAATTTTATTTTATGTATTACGTGTTAATTGAATATGTAATATCATGTTTTCTCATATCACATGTCGCATATACCAATATAACTAAATTTACAAGTGATATTTTTTTTTGGTAAAATAAATTAATTTTATTTCACCAATGTATCAAATACAACACCAACCAAACAAACTCCCAACCAATCAACCACAGCAACACAGACTAATTCTACTCAACAAAACAGACTCTAATATCAACTCCCAAGCATCTTAGCTAGACGAGATTCCTTCATGCAACATAAAGCTATTTGAAGTTGACATTGTCGAATGATCACCTGTTCACTACTGCAAATCTGCTTGAATTTCCTCTGATTCCTTTCTCTCCATACTTGGTATATCACTACAGCCGCCATTGCTCTATAAAGCTTCTGCTTTCCAGTCTTTGAACGACAGTGAATGATGATAACTCTCTTTTCTTGCTCCCAATCAGTTGGATTCCTATTAATCTTACACCATTTTGCCACCTCAGTCCACACCTTCGCTGTAAACTCACAAACAAAGAACAAGTGCTTGTGGTTTTCAACTTCCTTGTTGCAAAGACGGCACAAAGGGTCCACATTTATCCCTATCTTGGTTAGATTCTCACATGTTGCCAATCTGTCCATCATGGCCAGCCATGCAATAAAGATACTTTTAGGAGGAGCAATATTACATCCAATCATTCTATGCCATGCCACCCTCCTTATATCTCCTCGCAGTTTGCCATACATCCTCTTAATAGAAAACTCCTGACTCTCCACACAACTCCACCCATTCTCAATCTCTTGTAATGTCTCTCTGGCTCCAAGTATTTTCTTTATTACCCAAGACGCTTGAGCAGGCTGTGGTATGGTGCTCAGATTTTGCCCTTTTACATAGTAACCATGAATCCATTGCACCCAATATTTATCCTTTTTCTGTGCCAAGTTCCATAATAATTTGCACAATGCAGTCTTATTCCAGGTTTTAAGATCAATCACATTCCACCCTCCGGCTTGAGTTGGGGAGCAGATTTGTTCCCAAGAAATAAGAGCTCTTTTGGAGACTCCCGTCTTGCCTGTCCACAAAAACACTCTGCAGGCCGTCTGAATAACTTTGATCACCTTTTGGGGTAAGAGAAATACCTAACACCAATAAGTTTGTACATTGAAGAGCACCGATTTTATCAGTTGCATTCTCCTTGCGTAAGAGAGCAGTTTTGATGTCCAACTTTCAATTCTTGTGAGAATCTTCTTTATGAGAGGTTGGCATTGTATGATAGAGAGCTTTTTCGAGCTTAGAGGTACCCCCAAGTACTTAAAAGGCAATTCTCTTTTGCTAAGTCCAAACTCCTAAAGGATAGCAGTTTGAATTTCCTCTTTCACACCTCCAAAATACACACTGCTTTTAGTTTGGTTAGCCTTTAGCCCAGATACAGTTGAAAACTTCTCAAATGCTTTTATTAGTTGCCTTATAGAGTTACTATCTCCCTTAGCAAATAACAAGAGATCGTCAGCAAAACAAACATGAATGAGATCAAACTTTTTACACCTTGGGTAATAGTGAAACAATCTGTTCTACTTGAACTCTTTAAGGCACTTGTTCAAGTACTCCATACAAATCACAAACAGATATGGATATATATGATCTCCTTGCCTTAAGCCTTTCTTAGCTTCAAACTGATCAGTCAAATCTCCATTCACACAGATTATATAAGACACACTTGTAAGACAAGCCATTATCCAATTCACAAAAGTGTATGAAAATCCCATTTCTAGCAGTAAGTATTTTATGAACGGCCACTCTACCGAGTCATATGCTTTTTGAAGATCAATCTTAACCCATTTCAAGTGATATTAATTAGACATAATGCGCATTTCTTTAGAAACATATTTCTTCAAATTATTGTTAATTTGCATTAAAACATCCACAATCATCTCATCGAGTAATGAATAAATAACTTTTTCTTATAAACTTTTCGTCATGCATAGACCTGCAATGATCAAATGCATGTTATGAGAGCCATATTCTCTAAAATTATGTTCTTTAAAATTTCAACATAAAGAAAAAGGTTTATTAGCAAAATTAATTTGCAAGTTTCTAATAGATTCTTTTTTTTCTAATTCCTATGATGCAATTGGAGCTTATCGGCAAAAACGAATCAATTTAGATAGCCCTTTGTGGCTTAAGTGGCGACTAGATCAACGCCTTATTTCTTCAAGAGAAACCTCTTTTCGATAGCTACCCCCATTGTGGCAACCCGGGCTTTACTGGCACCGATAGTCCAAATCAAAGACAGAGCCGATGCTTCCCCAGCCGATTGATTCGTTGGGTTCCTGTTCGCATTTCCCAACAAAGGTAGGCAATGATCCATAGATATGAGACATGAGATTTTACATGCAAAAACTACATTCTACACAAGCAATATTATTGAACAATATATGAAATTTTCTTTGAAGTTTATGCGTTCTTCTTTGAAACAATAGTATCAAATAATAACACCAAAACACACTCATGCTTCTCTTTTATGATAGTGGAAAGGGAATTCGGATTGTTGGTGAAGTCACAATGCCTTGTGTCTAAATAAGTCATGAACAACAAGATGAATTAGTAGAAAAACTTCTCGTCGAGAGAAATTTGTTCAACTCAGATATGGATTGATAACTCAGTTTTTCTTTTGGAGTTTCTGATGCACGATTGTTCGTGAAAAAATAATATTGAGATTTGTAGTTCCAAAAAAGAATCTAAAGTGCATACCTTAGTTTTGAAAAAAAAAAATCTCTTATGACTACTACAAATTGCTTTAATATTAATTCACATGTTATTTTCTTCTAATTAACCCCAAAATCTTCGACCTATTACCTTGTTGTATCTTGTACCCCAAGTACATGTGAGGATTAAAGACATTAGACATATTATCAATTATATGTCAAAATCAATTCTAAATATATGACATTAAACTAATTTTTTATATTTATTTTTTAGAGAGGGTGGTTAAACTAATTTATGAATGAAAATTTTAGACTCATGATTTAAAATAGAAAAAAGTTGCATTTGTCTTATTCCCCCCCAGAAGTTTGCCTTAGAGTTTCTCTCTCTAGGAAATTCTCTCCTCCTTCTCTCTAGAATTTCCTAGTGGCAAACCTCTCTCTCCGTCTACCGTCAATCACTTCCTTTCATCCATCACCATCATCCACGAGTGGAATCTGGATTCAAACAGCATAAACATCACTTTCGCAGCAACACATTCACTATTATATAAATCTGGTACGTTTTTGTTCAAATTTCATCCAACACCATCAGCATCCAAAAAGTCTTTGGCTGGAAAATCCATCTTCCAGTCACTTTTTGGACCAAGGAAGAGCAGATTCGTGCTTTGCATCGAATTGAGAACAAGTTTTGTTAAATTTGCTCTCTCCTTAGCTCGTTCCTGCCGTCGCAGGAAGTTGAGAGGTCACCGGAGCTTTTGCCTTGGTTTCTTCTCAAACAGCACCTTCTCCGGCTTGTTTTTCACTATCCATCCTTTATATTCGCTATCACCTTCTTTGGGTGATTCCGTTTTGCTGGTTTTGATTAAGTTTCGATCAACAAACATCATCCATTGTTGAGGAACTGCATCACTAAGGGAACTCGTGGAGTTCTTATCTTTTCACTGGAATTTGTCGTGTTTCATTGTTGTTCTTCCCTTAAAGCTGCACAGCCCTTGTTTCACGACTTCCTTCCCCCGTCACTCACCATCATTACTATCATTAGCATCGATAAAGAAGGTAATTTTCTGCATAATTTCCCTTCCTTTTCCTAATCTCCGGTGCGTCGGAGAATTTTCCGGTTACTGCAGCAATTCAAGGGACAGATCCGCTCAGGAATTGGTGCGATAATTACATCCATTAATTATTGTGGGAGGCCCTTAGTGTTCCAACAAGTGCCAGCCACCAAGACTCATCAATCTGCAGCATCCCAATGGCCTCACCTCTTGGGAACTCGATACATTAATTGCACGTCATTAATTACGGTTGAAAACCCTTGGTGATCCAGCCATTGCAGCCATCAAAGCACATAATTCGACTGCTATTCCCAAGTGTTGGGACTCTCCAAATGCAGATTCCCCCATTCACTTTTACCCGAGCATTAATTTAAATTCACTCGACATTTATGGCGAGTAATACCGAGCAATTCAAAGGTCAATCTTCTAACTCTCATCCTCCTTCTTCGACTGACTTTCCTCCTCCCCAAAATTACAGAAACGCAGTAGTTAATAATGGTGGAGGGACTCGACATAATTCCGGCCATGTCAATGGTCGTCGGCGCTCGCGTTTTCGCTTGCCGGCTGCCGAACAAGATGGTGATGAGGGTTGCGATGCTCACAACTTAAGAGATGCAACACTAATCCCTCCCAATGATGGGGATCCGCTGATCACTAAGGAACCGGACCCCTATCTCACCGCTGCACCGCCGGAGTTCAAACCATGGCTCCAAAACGTCGGCAACTTCAAGGATGACCCGTTGGTGCTCAAATCCGATCTCATACTCAAGGAAAAATAGGTTAGCCTTGCCAATAATTTCCTTGTACTAACCGAAGACGACTACATCCCCGTCCATAAAGGATGGGGATTTGCTCTTCTCGGATTTTTTCCAGATCGCTTTCCGGGCCAAAACGCCATCACAAACTACGTGAAGCGAACATCGAATGACTCGGCCAAAGTCTTCTTCCACGACAAAGGATGGATCATTATCCTTTTTGCCATGGAAGAAAAACGTGATGATTGGCAAGACAACTAGGAAATTAGGAAGATTGGAGGCTTCTTATTCATCACCACAATCATGCCGGAGCACTTTAGGTTTGACACACCAAACTACAAATTCCGAGTATGGGCTGAACTTCCAAACTTTTCATTAGAACTATGGAATCCAAATGCCATCTCTAAGATTGCATCACTTATCGGCACCCCCGTCGAGGTGGATTTTCCAACTCTTGGCAAATATTATGTCAATGGGGTCCGATTCCGAGTTATAGTGGATGGTTCTAAACCGCATATAGATTCCATCAATCTTAAACTCCATAATGGTGTAACCTTTAACCAGCCTATCGAGCTAGTAGGCTTGCCCAAAATTTGTTCATCATGTAAAAGGTTAGGGCACTATGTCACGGAATGTCGCTCTTCGGCAACAAAAGAAGCCTTGGCTGAAAAATCTCAAAATCAGACCCATGGCCGCTGGAATACGGACAAGGAAGGGTGGACCTCCCGTGTTCCCTGTAGCCAGGGTAGAAATCCTTCCAACAAGACACCATCGCAACCCCGGCTAAGATGCAAAAGCTTGAATAAAGATGGTGGTGGGCGGAGCAAGAGCCGTAATCCAACCCAAAAATATGTCGCTAAGACCAATCGCCAACCCCCACCACAGCTGAAGGACCCAACCGGCATCCTTCAGCGCCCATCTACCGAAGCGCCCCAGCAGCAATATACCAAAGTGGCCAACTCTGGGCATGAGGCTGCATCCACGCCTTTGCAAAATTCTGTTCCTAATGCTTTTGGCACCACATCTTCGGCAGATTTTTGCCCAATGAAGAAGCCAAATACCATGGACAGAATATTTTCCGCTGTAATTCCCAACTCGCCGGATCCCAATTCATCAAACAATGAGGCACGGCACCTTGACATGCCTATAATCGAGGACACGGACGATGAAATCAACAATGAGGAACTTGATGCTGAATTGGGCTTGACTCCCAACAAAAAGGTATCCTTTAACCCTTGTGAAATTCCCATTTCCGCTAACTCTCTTGATGCCGCTGCAGCGGAAGAGGTTAAGACAAGGAACAAGATGGATAAAACTGCACCACTTGCCAAACGCGATCGCACGTTGAACAACAATGAAGCCAACAATGGCCTTTCAAGGCAGCAGATCTCTAAGATCATTCAAAATTGCAACCGAAAGAAGAACACGCCCGGCAAGGGCAATGGTACCGGAGGGAAAAAGAACAAGTGATCCATGATAGTCACAACATAGAACGTAAGGGGCATGGCCAAGCCCAAATCACAAGGCCTTGTTTTGGACTACTTATTCAAACACAAGCCGAATGTTGTCGGCCTTCTTGAGACTAAGCTTTCTAAACCCAGTCTCTTTCGTTTTCTTAATAAGTTTTCTCATTTAGCACATGATCATAATTTTGATCTTGCGCCAAATGGTCGCATCCTAATTCTTTGGGACCCTTCCAGAGTCAATCTTGATGTTCTTAACAAACATGAACAAGTTATCCATACACGGATAACTTGCAAGATCACTAACCGGGTGTTTCATTTTTCAGTAGTTTATGGCAAATGGAAACCCAATGACCGTAGGCACCTCTGGAAATCACTTTTGGAATTCGTCTCGACGGACATCCCCGCTATCGTTACCGGAGATTTCAACTGCATACTCTCACCCGACGAACGCATTGGGGGCAACATCCCTTTCGAGAGGGAATATACAGAATTTGGGGAAGTTTGTTCATGGCTAAATCTTGTGGACTGCCCCTCGACCGGCCTCCATTACACATGGAACGACTATAAAAGGTACTCCAAGATTGAACGAGTTTTAACTAACTCCTCGTGGAACGAGGCCTCCTGGTTTTGCAGGACTGATTTCATGCCCCGTGGCTCAAAAGACCACTCCCCAGCCCACACTGTACTCTTCGAAGAGGTCAAACGCTTCAAATGAAATTTCAAGTTCAACAATGCATGGATGAAGCACCCCTCCTTCAAACCACTTTTGGAACACAATTGGAATCTGCCGGCACTAGGCCAAGCCCAACAAAAATTGGCATTCAAGCTCGGCCGCCTCGCTGAGGAACTCAAAATCCTCAATTTCACAGAGTTCAGTGCTCTGGAAGATCGGGAAAAAGTTGCCCGAGCTTAACTTCATGATGCGCAACGCGTTCTTGACACCGATCCACTTAACTTCGATCAAGCCCACAAAACCATCGAATTACGGAACAAAGTTCGCAGCCTTGATGAGCTTGAATTTGACTATCTTAGCCATAAAGCGAGGTGCAAACACTTGGTGTTCTCCTACAAAAACACCAAGTATTTCTACTCTCTTGTCAAAGGCAACCGGGCTAGGAACTCAATCCTTTTCCTACGACGTGAAAATGCCACAACAACATTTGATCAAGACATAATCGTAGGAGATTTCATCAACTTCTATGAGAAACTTCTGTGGGTGCACAAAGCACGGCACATTGATTCCCCCACAACCAAAAATCTGCTTGCTATTCGGGACCGAATTGTATCGAACTCGGGCGAGGACATTGCTAAAGCCAAGGACTTGGTCAGAAAATGGTTCGATGACAAGGGCACAACCGATGCCTACGAGCATCTCCGAGTGAAGGGCGAAAAGCACTATTGGCACCTGGCAATTTGGAAGGATTACCTCCCTCCAAAATTCTCAACTGTCCTTTGGCTCGCCATTTAGGGTCGATTGAAAACAATGGATCGCCTTCATTTGCTAAATGTTAACCATATTTGTGCTCTTTGTAACTGTGCGCAGGAGACACATGAGCACTTATTTTTCAAATGCGGGGCCTCACGTGCTGTTTGGGGACGGATCAAGAAATGGCTCCGACTCACGCCGGAACTCGGCACCATCACAAGTGCGCTCAGCTTCTTCAAAAGAGCTCGAGCTGGCTCGTCGATTGTGCAGAAAGCCAAGCTCATTGCACTCGCCGCGACGGTCAAATACTTATGGTATGCCCGCAACAAACTAATCTTCGAGGATCGTCCATTCGATGTGACACAGCTTGTGAGAGAAATTCAAACCAATGTTTATATTTCCCTCTACTCAAATTTCCGACCAGCATGGTGATGTCTCACATGCAACTTGGGACTAATGAATTTGATGGAATTTGGGCGCAGCAGCTTCGAGTAAGGCAGGCGACTAGTTAGATTTATCGTTAGTTGTTTGTTTTCCTTGTTCTTTTGCCCCCTCTCCCCGGCCGAATATATCCCGGCTCCCCACTTGTACTTGCGTGATAATTAGTGATTTGGGTGCGTGTGTTTGGGGTTGATCGAGTCCTTTGACTTGATCAAGTACCCACTGCGACAAGCTTCTCACGATGCACACACACTGCACCACAATTCACGAACACACACACTTGCACGCAAAAATGCGCTTCTCTTCCCAACCAAATCAGCGCTAGTTCTTAGGGGTACTCTTTTCTCTCCTACGACCGTGGTTTTTCCACAAAGGTGGTTTACACAGCTAGGTTTTAATGAGGCCTACCGCTCCAAACCGACGATCAAACCGGGACTGCGCGACATAGTGGCAGGGGCTAGTGCTGTGAACTAGCCCACCGTAATTGCTTTAAAATGCTTTATACCGTCACACACTTGAAACTCCCATTGTTCGGGTAGTTCACTTAGCTTTTTTAAGCTCACTTCGCACACACCCGCCTTCGGGCCCACTTAGGGTTTTTTTATTGGTCGGCAACGGCCTTTTTTCCCTCCCCCGCCCCGCATAGCCTTGGCTTGCGTGGGCTGTACTCCTTTGGGCTTGTCCGTGTAAATCCCTTGTATCTATTTTTCTTTTTAATATACTGCACTTTTCGAGTAAGTTGCATTTGTCTTAAGGTGGGCTAGTAATTGGTTAATCAACAGTGAGTCATGTGATGGTATCTCATACAACAATTATAAGAATGAAAATAGAATGAACAAATTAGTGAAGAATTGAATTCGATTCACTACACCAATGCTCTGTTTTGACTGTCGATTGATAAACGAAATGAACCAAACTAATTAAGCTGCTTGAATTGTACTTGGGCATTTGTTGTTCAGTTCATCACACAAGCCTATAAACATATACTAACAACACAATGTCCATTTAGTAGTTAATAATATCCTAATCAATGTATAAAAGTATTGTAGCATATATTTTCAATGTTTTCTATTATCTTATGACTTTCAAATTTTAAAAGATTCTTAAGCTAAATAAAGATCGTATGCTATATCATATTCATCGGAATTTTATTCCTATATCAAATGAAGTGCAACATGACAACTTCAGATAAATCATACTATAACATAATTCCAATATAATTTATATAAATGCACCACAAACATCTAAGTTCAATCTAATCCTGCTTAAATATTCGTTGAGCTCAATTTCATTATATGTAAAACATGTTTTACTATCATTGGAAAATATATCATTTAAAGAAGAGCATCCAAGAAAATAAAATGAACCTCATATCCATAAAGTTCTATTTTTAAGTTATTCTCAAGATGCGCAATATTTGAAGCATATGAATTCTATCTTATATTCATGATGTAATTAATGAAAAATGACTCGTACATTCAGAAGCGACCAAATGAGCATAGAAATTTTTTGAGCAAACATCAAGTTGGAATTCAATTCGTCTCAATATTGAAAAGTAAACAATTTATAGTTGATGCTCACTATTCACTATTTTAGCCCTAGAAGTAAGTATGAATGAAAAAAACTTCAATGAAATTCAATTTCTGTTTGAACCCTCTCACTAAATTCTCATTTCAACTTCTGAGTAGCATAAGTCCTACCAAGAATCTCACAATCTAAAATAGCTTGCTTGTCAAATAAGGAGCATAACAAAATCAAAATTGATTCAATATAATTTTCTTTTTAGAAAAAAAAAGCAAACGATCAATAGTCGATGCTTGATAACACACAATTTTAGCCCTAGAAGTAGATTTGGACCATCAATGAATAAAATTATAATAGTGAAACCAATAGTTGTAACAGAATATATTACAAGTATGCTAAAACATATACGAGAATAAAGATTGAAAAAAAAAACATAAAAAATCCGACGGCTATTTCCTATCCATGTAAAACTAAGAGGAATAATATAGTTCTAACTGGGAAAAAAGACTCTTTTTTCAAACAAAAAGAAAGAGAGAAAAAAAAAATTGAACTCATATCAGGACATTATACAAAATATATTTTATCATAACTTATCTTGTATATAATTCAACCCTCATAGAATCATCTATGATGTTCGAAATTAACAAATATATTTAATCCAATTTGTTTGCTTTCATCTATGGAAAGGATAAGTAATGTGACCTCATCTCTTGCGTCTTATCCTTAGACCCTTAAGTAAGCCTCCAAAAGATGAGGAATCAACTATTAGTTTGAGATTCTATTATTCTACCCTCTTCGTCCATGAAAATTATAGTCAGATTTTCATTTTGGTCCGTCCACGAAAATTATAGTTTTTCCATTTAAGTAAATAACTTTACACTCTCTTTACTTTTCTAACTTCATTCTTTTTCAATATTTACTTACTTTATTACTCCTTTCAAAATATCTACCTACTTTTCAATACAAAAGGTGAGGGTATAATAGTCCATCCAACATATGTACCTAACTTTTCTTTAAACCTGCACCACAATCTAAAATATATAATTATCGTTGACGGAAGGAGTATAATTTTGTATTTGCATGTCTTTTTGATTTCTCATTGAATCTACCAGACGATCTTAATCTTAAAAAACATGAAATTACCTATTAGTTTGAGATTCTATTATTCTATAAGCAATGAGAAATTCAACAATCTTATAGCAAGTTATTTAATTTTAATTACCAAAAGTATGCGGTTATATTTGGTTGGACCTTATTTTTATTAGTAATCACACAATTTTGAACTTGATCGTAAATCGACATGTGCAAATATGCAGTTCTACATTGTTTAATTTTTCACGAGCTTATTGTTCCACAACTATCTAGCCAAGGTCGGATGAGCTCGAATCAATAATATTTGAGCGGAAACAACGAAACAATCCATTATCTATTTTTAAACGTGGCAGTAAAAAATAGTGTAGCTGGATATCTAATCATAAAATAAAAATCTCCGGATACTATTATAAAATAAAATTTAGAGATGATATATAGAATTAATTAGAAAGTAAAAGCAAATCAAAATTCACGTCACGTGGATCATGTAATTCAACATGCTAGACCAAAAATACAAAAATAATAAATAAATCATTTAAATTTTGAGTATTATAAATAAATAACTTGATAATCAAATAATATTATCAAAATAGTATTTGCTTAATTGATAGTGTTAATGAATTAATAATATCAAGTAAGAAATATAATGAGTAATTAATATTAAAACTACAACTAATCTGAACAATTGATCATTGTATAATCTAATGTTGCGATTATTTGAAGCATGAATGTAGTATATAAAAACATGATTTTATATAAGCATCATTTTTTATATATTTAAAGATTAAAAATTAATTATAACTTTATAGTTATTATACAATATTATACCATTACAAATTCACTATTCTAATCATAAGTAAATATATTCTATAATTAATGAGAGAAATAGTGTGGATCGAAGAGAGAAGAGGTTACAGTTCCGTAAAACAATCGAGCCTCAAATTTTTCTTCCCATGATATATTTTCTTTTTCAGAAGGGGAATCCCATGATTTTTATTTAACAATTCGATTACCCATATATTACTGCCTCTCTACTAACACAAAAGGAAGTAGCAATCTCAATCCCCCAGGATAACTAACAAATTTTTTATACATGAAAATATCAATTTTTCAATCACATATAATCCTAACAATACTCACCTTCAAAACTGATCATAATATTCTTGCTCATTCAAGTTGCTGCTTTCTCAGTTTGAATCGTATTTTGATAGAGAAACTAATGCAAGAATTGTTATAAGATATAAATAAAGAATAAAGATATCCGGCCACACTGTGGCCGGCCACACGCGTAAAAAAAGGAAAGTTGACTATAAAAATGGAAATAATCATATTTCCTCTTTAGGGTTTATGCTTCTCAATTAGGGTATATTTCCATTTTAAAAACATATGTTACTATTTTTAGCTCGTGTGGCTGGCCACAGTGTGGCCGAATATCATTACCCATAAATAAAATAGGCATTCAAATAATATGGTAAGTTTGTAATTCTTGAAATAGAGAAACTAGCATAGGAATTGTTAAAAATAGGTAGGTATTCAAATAATATGGTAAGTTTGTATTCTTGTAACTAATACTCCCTCCGTACGAAAAAAAAATGCGCTACTTACCATATTTAAAGTGTACACCAAAAAATGCCACATTTCACTTTATGGACTTATATACCCTAAAAAATCTCATTTATTTACACTCATTTGCCATTGTTGGACCCACCTCCCAACAACTTTATCACTATCTTTTGTCAATACCACTACCTTTTTGTCAATACCACTACTCCTACTATTTAACTTTTACCCCACTCATAACAATTTTACCAACTTTCTTGATACCTGTGTCCAGCCGTCAATGGGGCATTTTTTTGCGTACGGAGGGAGTAAATATTATATTATATTAGTTTATTGTATTCTTTATAATTAATATGTATTTTATTACTTTATTGTCCTTAGTTTAGATATTTAGTAAGGATATTTTAGGCAAATCAAATTTTGTAAAACAAGACTCTTTTTATATTAGTATAGATTACTCCCTCCGTCCCATCAAAGATGAGCCCTTTGGTTTGGGCACAGAGACTAAGAAGAAATAGTAGTTAGTGTATTTAGTGGAGTATTTTATTGATAAAGAATGTAAAAGTAGTATGAATAAATAATAAAGAATGTAAAAGCAGTGTGAATGCAAATGTAAAAGCAATGTGAATGTAATTAATTATTTTCCAAAACAGAAAGGGCTCATTTTTCGTGGGACAACCCAAAAGGGAAAGTGGCTCATCTTTCGCGGGACAGAGGGAGTAACACTTAAGATAAAAAAAAATGTTCCACCTATTTCTTATTATTAACACTTATGATAACAAATTGGAGTTGAAAAATATAACCGACACTTTTGTGCAAATAAAGTTAAGATTGTTATTGTAACACTAAGCATAGTTAATAACATAGAGAATATAAACTAAGCAAATTGAAGAACACACGATATAGTAATCCAGTTCGGTTAAACAACCTACGTCTGGGGGCCACGCTCGAGACAGAACGAATCCACCATTAGAAGTTGTGACTACAAAGGATCTTACACATATAGGTCATCCATCTTATGCTACCCTTTTGCTCACTCCTTCCAAACACCACGTGAATTTGTGATTGCTCAAGCACACTCTCACAATCTAAGTTTGAGCCACGCTCAACACCTAACTCTCTTATGAAAATGTTTATATCAATATAAACTCTCTAAAACGTGCACACACAATAAAAATACCATCAAAGAAAGTATATGCGCGAAATAATAAACCATAGACGAGTCCCTTCACTTGTGTTGGTGTCGAAGTATATATAGGCTTGAGAAACCCTAGATGTTCTTCTCCACTTCCTTGATGTTGTTTCCTAGTTGAAGAAAACTTCCTTGTGAAGATAAGCCTTGGGGAACACTCCAAAAGAATCCCTCCGTTCCAATAGTAAAGTCTCACTTGCTTTGGGCATGACTATTAAGAAACAAGAGTAAAAAATAGAAAGTAGTGAGTCCTAAGGGTTAATTGTTTCCAATTTTGTTATGGGAATATACTAATGGAACAGACGAAAAAGGAAAGTGAGACCTTGTTATTAGTACGGAAGGAGTAGCTGCTAAGCAGATATCCTTTCTGCATCAAAGAGTACAAGGAAAGAATCCCGCAAAATTCTGTGCAAATAAGGAAAATCGTCTGTTAGAATATCCCAAGCTCCTGTAGCACAGACTGAACCACTTAACAAAGTTAGTTCTACGCAGCGGCTTGAACACTTCATCTGTTCTTTTGAATACATAAATTTGCCAACATATATTGAGTATACACTAAAAACCCAACAATATATACCCGTATTATGATAAGGTTTATCAACTTAAATAATCAATTATTAAGTTGTTAATTAAATGCTAAAAATAATTGTACGTCCAAATTGGATATAATAAATTCTAATCAATAATGACGGACGAAATATAAAAGCACTTAGTGAATTTCTACCTCCCTAAAAACATTTTATTCAAAAACAGATATATATAACGTGCTCATTTATATATAAAGGTTTTTGAAAGTTCAAAACAATTTTCATTATATAAGTAAAAAACAAATAATCGAGCGAAGCTCATATAATAGGTGCACCATTGAAAGCTCATATTCTTGTGTTGCTAACCTAGAATAATTAGTGTGAGTCACTCCTACTTAATTGAGTCGTCTTTTACCGAGAAGGGGCAACATCTTTCAGTTCCTCCCATAACCCGTTTACCGTGTACACACCATCTTTGCTCATTAGCTCAAGATCAATAGAATATAATTGACCATTTTATGGCTAGAGGAAACTGTAGATACCATTACTTGAGTAACTACAAGTCATGGAGATAAAAATATTTAGCATGCATATTGATTTAGAAGCTTCAGGATGAGATATGGTTCATCAAGCTTAAAAAATGGATCATTACAGTCGTAGCTGAACTAAATGGAAATACAGTAGAACCTCTATAAAATAAGAGTAATTTTCTCAGTATATAATGAACCTGCTGCCACCAATAAATCCAAAAGAAATTCCACAAAATAAGTATATCAACAGATATAACCTATATGAAAACAAAAAATACCACAAAGTATAACCTCACGTCTATTGGAAATATTTAATTCTTCAAGAATTAAATGGTTGAATGATTACATATTGTTCTACACGTCAGATAAATTGTAGTGTATTAATGTTCTCAAATCCATTTAATGTGAATGAGAAATGATATGCAAAATCGTGTGGTGATGGACTTCTTTGATTCTGTTTCAAACCATTGATTAAACCGTAGATGATTTGATATAGAATTCAAGAAAGTATATGTTGATTTTAAGTTTGTAGCCTAAGAGCTTTGATAGTGATCAAGGTGTAACTCCCAAACTTGAATATGTGGTTATTGGCTATTCATGCTATATCTTTTGTAATATCCATATGGCTGATTATTACACTTAATTGTGTGTTAATTTCCCAATTATTAGACCAACCTATGTATAGCATTAGGATCATGGCATTCCAGAAACAACAGAAATCTGCATCTCTCATACACATTTCATAGCTTGCTCAGTTCTTGATCCAGGTTCAGTTTGTCGGAGCTCATTGAAGTTGTGGTGCTACATCTTTCGAAACAAAGTCGTTTTACCTTTGGGAAAATATCGCTGAAACTAGGGAACTATCAGAGAGAATTTATTCTTGTGGGCAGAGATTCTATCTTAAATTGGCTGCTACACTTTATAGTTTGTTTTTTAGTTTCGTGTATTTCATTTTTTTGTTATTCTGATTCTTTAGTTTCCTAGTCCAATTATTTGTTATTTTCCATTGTAAAAGTTCGTACAAGCATTTGGTTTCTCACAACGTCCATTAAATACACATATAAATCAAATAACTCTCTATACATTATGAGATAATGTGCACAAGATATATAAGAATGAAAAAACAAAGGGCAAAACCAAATTTCCATTGTACTATTGTATCTAGCTCCCACTCTGCGCTGCCTTCTTTTTCCTCTCAAACATTATACGGTAATGAATCTGACTCATCTGCTCTAAGTCGTAATAAATGCCACTCTCCAGAAAATGACGACATCCTTCAGCTGTATATGGATGAGATTATTTTTGTTCTCCGATCCATATCTTACATATCTACCAAATGCATCTGCAAATTCATTGATGTGTCGAGGTATCCAACCAACCATTACACCATTAGTGTATCTTCTTGCATTGATGAAGCATAGTTTAGCATATTGAACTTTACATTCATAGTCTCTATACTCTGGAGGGAATGACATGCCATTGATACCATCTAACACAAATAAATTGTCACTCAAAAATTGAACTCTAGTCAAATATATAGATGAATCCAAAGCCACTTCAGCCCCTTTACAATTCTTTAACATCAATAGGGTGTCAATCCCTCCCGTTTAAAGAGATTGACTAGTTTTTTTTGACATTATAATATTGATTAGCGATAGTTTTAGTTATCATGCATCAACTTAATTTGAATTAAATGTCCCAGCTAGCTAGGTCTCGATCTTCTTCTTGAATCCCTTCCTAATGACTCCCAAACAAACCAACAAGTAAATTAGAATTTTAATAAAATTGAATAGTAACGGAAGTCCACATATGTTTTTATATCATACATTTTCAGTCCGAAAAATATGCCAACAAACCACTATATATGTGTTGGTAGATTGAATAAAGATCAGTAATCAAGTAGTTTGTGATCGAGAGCGACATATATATAAAGCGTGATATTAAGGATGTGAAAGCGCTAAATCAATATATGAACAAATAGTATACGGATTCTTCAATGCAGGCTGATGCTTTATTCAAAATGGTTGGAGCATCGTGATCTAAGTTTCTCTTCTCAATTTGTGTTTCGCGCTATTTGATAAATTATTCATTTAGCTTATTTATTCTATATAGATAGCAAAGAGAGAAAACAAATTTAAAAAGAAGCAACGGCAGAAGCCAATTGGATTGTGAGTATACATATCAAAATATTATTTTAAATATGATAGAAAATAAGGTAAGAGACCCATATTTATAATACTTGAAACAACTTAAATCAATGGTTAAAGATCTTTCAAATATATATTTGATCAAAAAATAAATATGAACTTACTATAAAATTCGTGGAGCATATTTACATGTTATGTTTTAATATTCTAGTATATCGCATAGAGTTTTCGAAGTTTCGGAAAAATATCTAAGGGAGAAGTGCAAATATAGCCACCTCTGAAAAGAAAAGTGTTAATATAACCATTTTTTAAAAAACGATCAAATATGGTCATGCATACACGACTAGCGTACACGACCTAAACTAGTCGTGTATGCTAACCATGCATACACGACCATAGCAATATACACAACAATACACACACGACTATATCAGCATAGACGACCTACATACACGACTAGCATACACGACCATACAGCATACACGACCAACATACATGGTCGTGTATGCAGGTCGTGTATACATGGCCATATTTGATCGTTTTTATAAAAAATGGCTATAGTTGCACTTTTCTTTTCAGGAGTGGCTATATTTGACTAATTCTCAATATCTAATACGTACTATTTATTTTCTTAGAATTTATAAAGATTTTATAATAAGGCTATATTATCCCTTATATGCGCTCAATATAACTAATATTCTAGTTACCTTAATATGCCCCAATTTCATTTGACATTACAAAAACACAATATTTTTGTTCTTCTTAATTAAGTAAAATCATAAGCATTGTTCCAAAATAAAGTTGGGAACTTTGTTCTCTCTTTTATTTTGCACATGACTTTTGAATTTTTTCTATAATATCACCAACTTTCGATTTTGTTCATTTTTTTCCCAAATATGAAAATTTTCGACAAAATCTCGTATATTATTGAATCAGAACTCTTTAGATCAAGATGAGAAAGATTACATAATATAAATTGTAAAGCGTTTTGTTTTATTTTGCCATGAAATTGTCACGTGTTTGGTGAATTCACATGAGAGGAAATTTTGGAAGAATGTAATTAAGGTATAATTAAAACAACATCGTACATAACTTCTAAAAATTATCTCGTTAAATTTGTCGGACATAAGAGGTTGGCATATGTCCGGTTGCCACATAAGCGCCAATTAGTAAGATTCAATTTACGCGGAGTTTAAAATTTGGAAACAAATTGAACAAAATTGAAAATTGGTGTATTTTATGGAAAAATTTCAAAAGTCATGTGCAAAATGGAAGGTAGACCAATGTTTATGTATTTCTATGTATTTTATAACATATATCTTTTCTATTTTAGTAATTTAAAAAAATTCTTAAAATGGCACTAAATATTATTTTATTTTTACTTTTCCATGAAACCTAATAAAACACATTAGTAGATGAAAAATTCAACAAATTATTGAACATGTATTTCATAAATTGTAATAATAATAAAGTAACCTAATGTAGAATAAATTATCTTATACAAATTGAAATGATGTAAGAAAAATGTAATTTCCAATGAACTTTTATATTTAATATAAATATAATATATCATATTACACTTTTGACATTAAATTCTATATATAATAGATAGAATTGGAAAATTAAATTTTATAAAATAAGGCTATTTTATGCAAGTCTAGATTTAGTATATTTTATATAGTTATAATTTATATTAATTAGGTATCCTAGATGCAATATGATTACTATTTTTTTTTTTTAATATCGTGGGAACCCGCAGCCGTTACCTTCGGTGCGCACTGGGTAAACCTCCGTCCCTTGTGCAGTAGCCTGCAAACTATACATGGCAGGTAAACTGCACTTTTCAATTACAGGTGTGGCAGGTTCGACCTATAGAGACATTTCATGAGGTTCAAATCTGAGACCTCTCAATCTCAGGCACTCACTCTTATCATTAGGTCATCCCCAAGAGAATATAATTAATAGTTTATATTCTTATAAATAGTTGAATGTTCTAGAATTTAAATATGTACTGTATGAATCAAATATCCTATTCTCGGTTTTATATATTCTTTCTAATTCTCATCTCAATTTCTTGTATATCTCGTCCTAAATACTTTTCATTCTCTATTCCCAATTTTTGTTCTTTCGAGCGAACATGTGTTATAGTTGTGCTTTCTTGATACGGGGTAGAATGAATTGGTGAGACCGATACGCATGCGGAAAAGACAACGTTATATAAATTTGGTAAATTTGCATGAAAAATCATGATCTTTTCCCAAAAATTCTGGTTTAAAACCAAATCTTTTAAAATTCGTAAATAATACTACGAGCTTCCAATTTGTTGCAATTAACTCCCGTGCCCGATTTTCCCCCAATTTGTTGCTGACGTGGAAGCCGTACGTGGCAAAACTCTCCGGCTAAATAAACGACGTCGTACTAGGCAAATATAAAATGACGGAAAAATGCACCAAAAACCCTGACTTTTTTACAATTTCTGGTTTTAAACCAAACCTTTTTAAAATTCACAAATTAATGTGCGACCTTCCAATTTGATACAATTAGCTTCCATGGCATGTCTCCGGCAGAAATCGATTACCTACGTGGTAAATTATTTCCTTACGTGGTATTAATTTGCTTATGTGTTAAATAATTATGCATATCTGATATTAATTGGTGAATGGGCACAAAACGACGTTGTTTTACTCCTGTCCTAAACGACGTCATTTCTTTAATCATATATGAGGTGAAAAAGCAAACCTAAAACGATACAACACTCTGAATCAATAATCCTAATTTCCTAATACTCTATTACAGACAGAATCGAATCTACTTTGCTCTGTTTTTGTTCGATGATTTGGCTTAAATTATTGCTTGAATCTATTGATAGAGAATAGGTTATTGTTCATCTTTTGTCTTGGTGCGCTTTATCATTGCTCAACTGGTAGAGATGTGGTCCCGATAGCGATGTAGTAGAAACAATGGGGGGCAGGTAGCCGCTGCTGAGCTTCGGGATTATTCCAAGATCCAGATTGTGCCGATGAAGAACCCATGGAGATGAGGAAGGCGATGGAGAAGAATTAAGGAGATGATGTCTGTTGAAGAAGATTTCGGCTTCCATGTCAGCAACAAATTGGGGAAAAATCGGGCACGAGAGGTAATTGCATCAAATTGGAAGGTTGTACATTAATTTGCGAATTTTAAAAGGTTTGGTTTAAAATCGGAAATTGGAAAAAGGTCAGGGTTTTTGGTGCAATTTTCCCCGTGTAACACGTAAGCAAAAATTATACACGTAATTGACACATAGGCAACTGATTGACACGTACGCAGTTAATTTTCGTCGGAGGTGCATCGGAGATGTCAATTGTAACAAATTGGAAGCTCGTAGTTTTATTTGCGAATTTTAAAAGATTTGATTTTAAACCAAAATTTAGGAAAAGGTCAGGGTTTTCCATACAATTTTGCCTATGAATTTTTTATCCTACAAGCACTAAAAGCAAAATTAATTTGAAAATTGTAATCAATAATTTATTTATCTTTATTAAATATTACTTAAAACGTGGCATTTTTGGCATCAGTAGCATTGTTAAAAAATATCAACACGCCCGATTTTTTATTTATATTTTTTTAATTTTGATGTTTTAATAAAGTGCGATGCATCTCATTACACTGGTGCATGTCATTTTGCATTGTGGCGCATCTCATTATACTGTATACTCATTATATATAGTAATGCATCTCATACACTATATGTTGCATCTCAAAATGCATGGTTGTGCTTCTTAAAAAAATAGTGAGTTAAGAATATTAACAAAATTAAAACATGGTGCATTTCATTATACAGTGTTGTGCATCTCACTATACCTTGTGGTGCATATCAGTTAACTATAAAACAAATCCAAAAAAAATCAAAAAAAAAAAAAAAAAAAAACACACACAAGAAAGAAAACTCAACAGGTTGACCGGATTAACCCGGGATTCAATCATTTAATTCGCATGCTTCACTTTTTTGTGCAGCCCATCCTCAATTTAAGCAAAATTAAATTCTTCATTTAGACATATACTGCTTCACTCTTACGCTTTTTTTTTTCATTTTTTTCTCCAATGTTGGAGAAATTTTTGGCAGAGTAAATTGCGAAATTATACAAAATAACAAATGAGAATGGATAATCGTAGGGAATAAAAAAATTGAAATTTTATGTTGGCTCCTTGTATTTGCAATTTGGATCTTGTGTCCCCGTCTTTTATATGTACTACCTGTAGGAACTGTATATTGAAATACAGTTCGTGTGTCCACGATTTATTCCGATTGTCTAACAAATACATATAAAATTCAAGTCCTAAACGTGTACCTATGAAAGAATCGATATCCATAAGATGTTTAGAATCGTTTACCTGCGAACTGAGAAGTTAATGATACTAGAGTTGATCTTCTGATTGTTACCCACGGCAAGACTCGACATTGGGTGGCAATGAGCTTCAAATCCTCTCCTCTCTTGAGCAGCCGCCGTTTTCCCCTCTCTCTCACAGATTTCCGTCTCTCCTTTTTTTTTTTTTTTTTTTTTTACGTAGGTGACTTATGATTAATACGAGGGCTTTACTAGTTATTAAAATACCTAAATAATAAGCCCATCAAATAATTAATCCATAACAAAGCCCAAGGCTTAAGTGAGAGTGTAGGAGGCGACAACCCACATAGGAACAATGCCTTGATTGGGGCAAACGGGGATGTTGAGAAATTTATTAGTATAAATTTTGATGAATTCCAAAACCGGCTGACCCCAACCGAGTAGATGTTGCCAGAACCTAATGTTAGAATTTAGGCTCGCTGTTTGAGCAAAGTTAAGATTCTATCTTTACAGGTCTCCAGCTGAAGATGGCAACAAGGCGTCACTCAGACAGAACATCAGTTGTGAAGAAAGACAATTGAGAGTTCATTTGTTCAGATGCAAACAAGGGGAAGTCTTCAGAACATCAGTTGAAGGAAACCAACTGAGCGTTCATCAGATGAGAAACAGTTGAGAGGAAGAAAACATCAGATGAAAAGGAAATCATCTGAGGGTTCAAACCCAACTGAGTAAAGAAGTGGAAGACAACTGAGGGTTCAGTTTCAGAACCTCAGTTATAGAATCTGAACAAGGAGTTCAACTGTTTTGAAGTTCAAAGTCAGCTGAGAACTCGACAGATCGGAACATCAGCTGAAGATCACTCAGATGAAGGTCAAGACGTTCAACCGACAAACCGAAGTTGACTGTCAAAGATTTGAATTTCAAAATGAAGTCACATGAGGGTTTGACCGTTCAGTCGTTACCCCATCTGGCCCAACACAAGGCTGTCTCAGATGGAAAGCAGAAGAGCACAGATGCCATATCGGGAAAGTCTGCAGAGATGAGAGACAAGCCATCGCTTTCAACCGATCAGAGATCAACTGCTCCTCCAACGGCTAGTTGATTCTCTCCGCCTATAAATAGAGGCATCCTCTCATTCGAGAGATATAGATATGCAGATAGACACATAGACGACGAAAAATTCAAGAGCTTTCTCGAGAGAAATCAAAGAAAATCTGCAACATCATCATCTAAGAGCATCAGCAGCTGAGAGTTCCAATTTGAGAGAACATTAGTAGCTGAGGGTTCCTAGAATTCGAAACCATTTTTGATCTTAGGTTGAGTGTTTATTCGTTCAAGCCTTAGATCCAGCTCTCATTATTGATCGAGCTGTAGTTGGAAATCCTACCTTTTCTCACACCCTAAAAAGTGTGCTAGAACCTTACTCTTCCTGTAATTGAGTAGTTAGGTCGTCAAGTACCCGCAAACTTGACTTAGGCTATTTAGTGCCCGCAAACTAAACTGTAACGGTTGCTCAGCCCGCGTAAGTTGAGTGGAACTGTCCAGAAGAACTTGGACTGAGGTGTGTGGACTCACATCTCCCCATGGACGTAGGAGTTCTCTCCGAACCACGTAAATCTTGTGTGTCGTGTTGATTTGTGTTCAGTCATTATTTTGCATATCTCAACTGACAAACTAACCGCATACAATCTGCATACTTTCACAACAACAGTTCTGGTTTTGACCAACCGTGCATAAAAGCGTGAGTTTGATTTTACGAGTTTATTTTCCACCACATTCCGCACAGCACCAATCCTCCAGCTGAGGTTGCTTACTCAGCTGTGAGATCCCAACTGAGTCCTCTCACTCAGTTGAAGTTGATTTCAAGTGTTAGTTTTTTCGAAAGTTGAAAAATCCTAACTGGTGTATTCCCCCCCCCCCCCCCATACACCAGTAACTCGTATCGAGACCATCAGGGGATCTACTAGCTCGAATAAAGTATTGGCCTTCTAGTGCTCGATTTTCATATCCAGCCCAAGAATATAAATCGAGACATAAGTATTAATTTATTCCACTAGAAAATTAATACTGAATTACCACTAAAGTCGTTAGGTGAGTCGGGGCTAGCATTTGACTTAATTAATCTCCGTGTTTAAGATATTCAATATCCATTAATTAATTAATTAATTCCTCTGACGGCCAATTAATTAATTAATTAATCAGTCATTTAATTATAAATGACATCTCGAGTGCTATCACTTAAACTTATTATCTTATCGGAACTAATTCCACCTGTAGGGTTTAATATGATAAACTTATTAAGTTCCTCGAGAGGATGTTATCAGTCTGTTATTACTAGCAGGACACGGATCCTTATTGCAATCCAATCGCATATTAAATAACAATCGCCATCACCCAAGATATCGAGTATATTGAATTGCATATAGAGCTCTCACCCATGATAAATCAAAGCAATAGACAATTAATTATTCACACCGATTAATTCAATTAAGGTTAAGATGATTTAAGTCTCCGAGATCTTGATTCTTAATGATCAGTTAACATGAGTTGATCTAGAACTTGCCTGCATCTCTTAATTAAAGCTTCATGTAACTTAGTTGAACTACTTAGATGAATTAGGCAATTTTTGTTCAAAGAAGCTCATAGTCTAAAAATTCCCTACCTTGACATTTATCCTTTGACTAGCCCCCTTGAGCTTGATGTTAATTCGTTCTAATCACTTATAGTAGCCTGAATTTTAAGCCGTCCCGGTCAAGAACTCAGGTCTAGAAGAACGAGGGATGAAAGGAAATGTTGGGTAGCACATACTGGGCAATATCACCCATGTTGGAGGTGTTGGGGTTCATCATAAAAAAAAAAGAGAAAAAGAAAAAAAAATTAATTAAGTCCAGAAAATAAGTGTGCTAGATGAGGAAGAGTAAGAAATTGAGGGCAGTTTGTTGCTCGAGAACCTAATTCTTGACTTAGCCAGTTCCTAAATCTCCCCACCTTTTTGCCTTAAAGCCACATTACAACCCGCTTAAGATCTAAGCATAAGTAGTTTGATTTTGTTTAAAGAAGTAGAGATGTAGAGGGCAGGCAAGCCTATGGAAAAACTTTGTTGATATTGATCACGAGCCTATACACTTAACCTTATACACTTGAGAGATGAGTGCTGGTAAGGATATCCATGTTGCCCAATAACTCTATCTTGACCTGTTTGATGGCAATATCTGTTTACAATCCTGTTTTGACTGACATGTTGATGAGCTGATCTTTTGAGTCTGTGTTTTCTATTTTATCTTTTTTGTGTTTTAGTCTTGGGCAAGTTGCAACCATACACTTGAGGGCAAGTGTAATTCAAGTGTGTGGGTATGATGAACCCATATTTATGTCCATCTTTTCTTGTGTTTTTCTTGTGTTTTTAGTCTTTATCGAGTCAATATGTGTCTGGGAGGACACGCAAGTCGAGAGATAATGTGCAGGGAAGAATAGGTGGATGTTGGGCAAATCCGGTCGAAAATCTGTTGTTGAGATGGCGATACGATGCGAATGGGTATAGGGTTGGAAGCTTGTAGCTGGGCAACATCAGAATATCCAATCTACAAGTCAGGAAGCACCTCCCCATATCCTTAAGCCAACAGATAGAGTACTCGGAGGAGCCAGGATCTTGGTCAAGACCGGAGGCAATTCAGGATGCAGACGATGAAGGGCAGTATGCGAGTCGGACCAGCAGTAGCAGCAGAATTCTTTTCCTTCAAAGAAGAGGATAAGGACTGGATCTTTCTTTCCTTATCCTAGCCGAGCCTAATCAAAGGAGATATCCACCATACAAGGAAAGAAGTATCGTGCATGCATGAAGAGAGAGGGCGGATGAGATATGCATGGAAGAGACCTTCATCAACAAGGAAACTTCCCTAAACCCTAATTTCCATCGCTTATATATATGCCCGACTCCATTGTGTATTACACGTTGATTTTCTTATTAGTTCTGCATTCTAGGTTGAGAGAAAGTGAGGAAGAAACAAGTCCTACGGGCAATTTACTTTTATTTCGTATTTTACTGCTTTAAATTTAGTTGTTGGCGTGAAGCCAAGACCCTAGTTGCTGACTACGCTTTTGGGCAGCAACCCGTTTCCAGATTTATGCCAAGTATGTTTTCCTTTATTTTCTTTGTGTTCTTATTTAATAATATGTCTAGCTAAGTTTATTGTTTGGGTTGGATGTAGATGAAGTGATTCTAAATTACTCGTTCAAACTCGTGAGGTCTAATTGTATTAGTTCGTTAATTTATTTTGTTCCCGAAACACTTAGGATTAATTCTAGACTTAATTGATATTGAAGTTGATTGATCACCATCTAGATATTGAGATTAAGTCATTAACGAAAATTGGGATCAACACGAGAGTGTCTTTCGTGCCCAAGAAGGTAAAGGGTGTTGGAGAGCAGTCGGTATTGACCTACCTCTTGGCTGTCTTGGGTCTGTTTATTCTTAATGCATGTTGGGCAGCATCGTTACTGAAGTGTCTTCGTGACGTTGCTGATCAAGAGAGGAGATCTTGCCTTCTGGTCAAGATCTGTAAAATTGATTAGACATAGTTTAAGTGTGTTAGTATCGTGACTTCGTGACCTTAGGGTGTTAACTAATCTTTGCCTTAAACCAAGAGATAAAATTAGTTAATTGAATATCTTTGCACCAATGAACGAGTAAAGAGTAATTAGGATCATGGATTCGAAACCCAATCCAAACTCTTTTGTTATTTGATATTGTTATTTGTTGAGTACAGGTTATTAAGATACTTCGTGACCAAAACCCTTTTGTTGAGCAAGATCTGAAGAACAGATTATACCAGGTCCCTTGAGTACGATCCCACTTGCCGCTGACTACTACCTTGTTGGCAAGAGGTGTTTATAAATATTATTTGTACGAAGTGTGTGACGACAGCACTCCGTCAAAGAATAACAGTGGATACAAGGTATCAATGTATACAAGCATAAAACGCTTGCTTTCAGTATACAACCCTTCACCACCCATTTCTTATAAGTTATAATTAACACGTATGATAACAAATTGGAGTTGAATAATATATACCACTATGTATCAACTCTAATAATCAATTATTAAGTTACAAATTAAATCCTAAAAATAATTGTATGTCCGAATTAGATATAATAAATTCTGATTAATAAAGAAGGAGAGAATATAAAAACACTCACTGAATTTATGTCCCCTTAAAATATTTTATTTAAAAATAGATATAGCATGCTCATCTATATATAAAGATTTAAAAGTTAAAAATAATTTCTTTTTAATAAGTAAAAAATAAATAATCGAGCCGAAGCTCATATAATAGGTGGACTAATGAAAGCTCATATTCTTCAATTGCTATTCTGGAACAATTAGTGTGAGCCACTCCTACTCAATTGAGTCATCCTTTACCGAGACAAGGGGACAACATCTTTCACTTCATCCCATAACCTGTTTATCTTGTACACACCATCTTGGCTTGATCATTAGCTCAAGGTCAATCATAGTATAATTAGCAATTCGATTATTAGAGGAAACGTGAGATACCATTCCTCGAGTAATTACAAGCCATAGACATAAAAATATTTAGCATGCATACCAATTTAAAAAGCTTTGGGATGCGATATGGTCCATCAAGCTTAAAAAATAGATCATTGCAGTCGTAGCTGAACTAAATGTAAATATGGTATAACCTCTATAAAATAAGAGTCACTTTCTTGGTATATTATGAACCGTTGCCACCAATAAATCCACAAGAAATTCCACAAAATAAGTATGTCAAAGATATCAACTATATGAAAACAAAAAACCACAAAGTATAAACTCACATTTGTTGGATTTAATGAATTTGTCCATTATAATTTGGTAGTGAAATATTTAATTCTTAGAATTAAGATCATGGCATTCAAGACTCAACAGAATATACATCTCTCATACGCATTTAATAGCTTGCTCAGTTCTTGATCCTGGTTTAGTGCGCCAGAGCTCGTCGAAATTGTGGAGCTATATTCATTGATACGAAACTATTTTACCATTGGGAAAGGGATTGCCGAAACCAAGAGCACTACCAGAACGAATTTCTTCTTGCGGACAGAGATTCTATCTCGACACAACTGCTACACTTTGGAGATTGTTTTCTAGTTTTGTTTATTTCAAATATGGTTTTTGTTATTTTGATTCATTAGTTTCCTAGTCCAGTTTTTTGTTATTGAATTTTTGTCATAAAAGTTTGTACGAGCATCCAATTTCTCACGACGTCCATTAAGAACACAGAGAGAATAAACCAAATAACTCTCTATTTGACAATACCCTTCCACCAATATTAGGAGATAATGCCCACAAGTAATATAAGAATGAGAAAACAAAGTGCAAAATCAAATCTCCATTGTCCTATTGTATCTAGCTCCCTCTCTGATGTCTTCTTTTTCTTCTCAAACGTTACACGGTAATGAATCTGACTCATGTGCTCCGAGTCGTAATACATGCAACTCTCCAGAAAATGATGACGTCCTTCAGAATACGAATGCGATTGTTTTTTGTTCTCCAATCCATATCTTACATATCTATCAAATGCATCTGCAAATTCATTGATGTGTCGAGGTATCCAACCAACCATTACAACATCGGTGTATCTTCTTGCATTGATGTCACTGAAGCATAGTTGGCATATTGAATTTTACATTCATAGTCTATGTATTGTGGAGGGATTCACACCCCACCACCACATATAAATTGTCATTCAAAAACTGAATTTTAGTTAAGTATGTCGGTGAATCCAAAGATACTTCAACCCTCTTTATGATTCCTTGGAGTTCAACATCAATAGGGTGTCAATCCCCAACAATTTAAAGAAAAGAGAATTTATATTTATCATGGCATTCATACAAGAAGAAAGAAACCTATGATGCTTTATTCAAAATGGTTGAAGTAACATGATTTAAGGTTCTTCTCAAATGATAAAATAGCTCCAAGAAATAATTGTTTTGTGTAATGATATGATTTAGTGGAACCGAATAGATTTCTCTTGTCCAAATAAATTTACATGTATTATTAATATTTATACAACAGTTTCTTATCTAATTTGTGAATTGATTATAGCTTTATCATTTTCCTAAAATATAAACTATTGAAAAGCCTTAATATTATAATTTTGATGTAAAATATTATTATAAATGCACCAAGGTAGTGAAATGATTGATATTTAAATAAATTAAAATAGTAAAGATTTAAATTGACGCAAAATAATTAAAATCTAATCCGACTATTTTAGACGTTAATAATTATGAAGTATTATACAAATGACATGATCCATGTCCTAGTAAAGTAGTCGAAGATCAGTTGTTGACTAAAAGATTTCGAGTTGTTGATCTCGGACTATTTGATAAATTCATTCATTTAGCGTATATATTTTGATATAAAAAGATAGCAAAAAGAGAAAACGGACTTAACAACAACAAGAAGAAGTGGGCAGAAGACAAAGAGTAACCTTCATCCCATTCAAATAAATATTGTGAGTATACACATTAAAAAACTAGATTTAAGTATGATCTTATTTAACATTTCATTTTAATTTTGCTCGTATTTATTGTTTTTTGTACTTTTATTAAGATTTTCTTAGAAAATTTGTGCATGTGTGCGAATACACATATATTTATTAGAAAAATAAAATATATAAATAAAGTCTATTGTTTGTACTTAAATTTTATATTATTTTTTATAACAATATAGAAAATAAGGTAAGACACCTATATTTATACCTTTTGTTTTAAGGAAAAACACTCATATTTATAGTTGCACTGCTTAAATCGATGGTTAAAGATCTTTCAAAATATATTTGATCAAAAAATAAATATGAACTAACTATAAAATTCATGGAGCATATTTCCATGTTATATTTTAATATTCTAGTATATAGCATAGAGTTTTTAAATTAAGTTTCTTAAAAATATTTAATATTATTTATTTTGTTTGAATTTATCTAACTACAAAGATTTTATAATAATGCTATAATATCCCTTATACATGCTCAATATAGCTAGTATTCTAATTATCTTAATATGCCACAATTTCATTTGACATTACAAAAACACAATATTTTATGTTCTTCTTAATTAAGCAAAATCACAAGCATTGTTTAAAAAAAGTTTTATGGTTATTTTTAGTTCTCAATTTTCTATTATAGTTTTTATAACGTATCTCTTTTCTTTACATCAGTAATTCAAAAGAACTCTTGGTGTAACACCCTGTAAAATCGGTCTAGGAAAAATTCAAACAAAGTACTTTTTGAGATAGGTCCTTATTACCGGAGGTTTTAAAGAAAAAAAACTCTCTCTAAAAAGTTTTAAGAACGAATTATTCGAAACAAGGTACGAGAATTTTACTCGTTTCGAATATTTAAATATTGTACACAAGCATAAGCATGACACGTTACATGGTTTATTTGCATGATATATTTTATTCGAGCATAAGCATTTATTTGCTAATTAATTCATTAGCTCGATTAATTAGACTACGCGTCGATCAAAGGAATCGTACCCGAATAATTTATAGAGATGAATAACACGTGATCATGAGTGTGCATTATCTATGTGTGAATCTTGCAAGTGGGTCTATTAGTATAAGACAAATGCTAGAATAAATATTACATGTTGGAATCTTACCATATTTTATTCCTACTCCACCGTCATCATTACACTACACCCCATTTTCAACATTTATTTCAAACCCACCAATGCATGACTTTCTTTTTCTTCACCCTCTCTCCTCTCCACAAGCAAGCCATCACTTCCCATCTTTATTAACCCTTCTTGGCAGCCACAACTCCTTCACTCATACTTCATCTTCCCTATCAACACTCAACTCCATTATTGTTCAAGCTCCATACCTTCATTTCCTCAATTCTTCATCTTTTTCCTCCATCCTTTGCCACCATTTCCACATCAAGAAGGAGAGCTTAAGGAAGGAAATAAGAGCTCAAGGAAAACTCTAGAAGTCCACCAAGGAAGAGGGCCGAAAGTGAGGGAAGGAAGAAGGAGAGTTGGGTAAAAATGTCTAAACTTATTTTCTATGATTTCTTCTTCACTCTTCTCTTATAAAAGCCATGATAGGTGGTGATAATATGCTTGCATGTTAAAAATAAGGTATGAGGAGGGCCAAGAGAGAAGTTTAGCTCTTGGATCCTCAAACTATTTGGTTATTTTTATTCAAATCCATAAGATCTATGCATTTCTATGTTCTATGTGTGCTCTAGACAAATTGCATGTTAGGATTTCTCTTTGATTTGAAGGATTTATATTATAAGCATGATATATGTGTAGATATAGAATTTATGTGTTTATATGCCAAGTCTTCAAGTGTTAAGAGTTTTATGCACAATCCCTTGCCTTTTCCTGAGCAATGCAGCTCCTTGAAACCCTAGCAAATAATCTTTGATTGAGTTGAAATTTTAATATGTTGTAGCTCTATATATCTTCTATAACATATCCAAAATCCAAAATTTTTCTTTGAGTGAAAAGTCCTCTACAAACTGATCTTTGCCACTACCCTGTTTTGAACTTTAAATTTGGATAGTTTCACTTCACCAGTCAATATCTTCATGATTCCTCAACATTCATGTGCTTTTATTTTTAGAATCATAAAGTAAACACATGGAGTTCTTCAACAATGTGAAAGTCGTGAGGCTGAAAAGCACTCGAAAAATACCTAGTCGCCGACCACAACGAAGAAACCGTCCAGAAAATCAGCGATGGCACGTCGAACTCGTCAACGGCTACTCGATGAGATTCCGACAGCGGCTACGGTAGAAGGCGGAGGCGGCGGCGGCCAGTGTGCAGTTTGCACGGAGCGATTCTGATTAGGCACGGCGGTGAAGCGGATCCCCTACACCCATATTTTCCATGAAGACTGCATTTCGCGGTGGCTCTCCGTCAACTATTCGTGCCCCTTATGCCGCCATAAGTGTACGGCGCCGCCAATACTCTCCGGTGCTCCCACCTTCTTGTTGCCAACTAGCCGCCCTTCTGTTGTGCACCTCGCCACTAGCCCTAACTTCAGCCTCTCCGGTCTCCAATGTCAGCCGCAAGTAAGTTGTGCAAGTCTTTTTTGTTCTTGATTCTTTTTTTGGGAAATGCGATAAATCTGATGTCAGGGTTTCGATTTAGGTCGAGCTTGTTCTATTTGGTTTAATTCAGATCTGAATTATGAGTTAGTTGAGGCTGTGTTGTTGAATCTGGGCTGGGATTGTGAGTTGAGGGTGGAGGAGGTGACAATGACGGCGACGACTGTCTGCAGCGGCTTCTGAGCTGCTGACCATGGGCCGGTGATTAAGGTGGTGAGGGAAAACTGGGAGTCTTCGCTGGAGATTGGACAAAATAGAAGGAGATGTTAAGGGTATTTGATTTTGGGGATTTCTTAGTAATATGTCTATGAGAGTGATATGAGAAAGAAAGACATAAAAGCATTAGGAAAAGAGAGAGGGGTTGGGGAAGAAGGTGAAGTGGAGGGTGAGTGGAGCTGAGGTGGCAAACATGTGGCGTTCGGGCCCATCATGTGGTCAGCACGTGCGATTTAGCCCGTTCGGGCCAAAAATTATCCTACGGAGGGTTTACTAATTCTTTACTGTCCTCAAATTGAAGGCCCGCTAGGAGGTATCCTGAATGTGCACTACCCCCTATTTAAGGGTGTGTTTGGTAGGTAGTATTAACTCATATTATATTATTAATATGAGTTAATGCTTTGTTTGGTAGCAAATATTATTATTAGTGAGAGCCCTTTATTAAAAAGAAGCCCTGTATTGTAATGTGCTTGTAAGCAGATTAATAATATGACCAACCCCCTTCGTATTATTTTCTACTACTACAACAGTGATTTGTATTATTGTGAGATTGACTTCAATACCCTCTTGAAGCTCATTTCCTCTCCAGTCTCCACCATATCGCGATTATCGGTAGCTCTGCTTCTGGTTTCTTCACGGCGACAAATCCCTGCCGATAGTAGTGGTTGTCTTGATGTCCGACTATGCCTTTCCTTCGGTGAGTTTAATTTAATCCCTAAACTTTTCCCCCTTTTCTTCATACAGAATCCCATCAACCAATTTGTGAATGAAAACAGACCCTGCTTGTTTCTCCCCTGCAAATCGTGAATCTGGAGCAAATGGCGATTGGAGAGTTTGTATTCTCCCAATAGATTTGCGTCGCTATATCGCAAGTTTCCAGTCCATTTTCTTCGGTGAGTTCAATTGTGGATATATAAATCCCTAATCTACTTTTCCCCCTTTTCTTGTTTGGCAAATATTATTTTACACGCGAAGAAGATTCGTTCGGTGAGTTCCAATTGAAAGATCTATCCCTAATCTGGTTTCCCCTTTTGTGTATTAAGGTCTTCCGTCAATTTAGGCTTTCTGCAGAGCACAGACTGGCGGCTCGCGTAATCTTCCTCAATCTGTCGCAGCCGGTGTGGTGGGCAGTAAATGACTTGTCCCTGCCGATTTGGAAAGGTAATTTTAGTGTCTCCTGATTTCGTGCTTCATATTCCGCATTTCTTGTTCATCATCGGTGACTTATGTGAGTATATATATGCGACAGTTGTGTGTAGACAGTATGGTGTGTAGCTTCATTGTGGTATAACTATTTCAGAGAGATGGGAAATATTATATGAAGCTTTTTTATATTGCACTCAATACAATTGCAAAGGTACATTACATATATATTTAGACGTGGCCTGGATTTCACAACCGCCTTAATTGGATTTGTGGTTTGAGTATTTTCTGCTACAATCCATGCATTGCCCCATTTTCTGCCTTCGTAGTTTTTTTTTATTTCCTCTATCCTTTGAATTGTAGATGTTACAATATGTAGTCTGGCCATGTTAAATTGCATTGAATTGAAGATCTTAGAACTTTTTTTTCGTCTCTGGTCCATCACTTTGAGAAAATTAACTTACCATTTATACATAATTGCCACTTTCTGTCTGTCTCCTTTGGTGTTTCCTGAAATAGATTGTCTTAAGGAATTACTGTTCTCATTTTCCTTTTTAATAATTAATCAATTAATTAATGCATAATCCTTTAAACAGACAACATATGAATTTCATGTATGTGTCTCTTCGGGGCTACTAAATCCAACCACATGCCATTTAAACATGAGCTCATGTTCATTCTATCGAAATTTTAACTTATGAAATGTATATATATTAACTGACTCATCAATATATCTTTCTCTAATTTCTGGTTTGAAGTAGGGTAAATGATGATGAAAACATGAACTATTGGAGTTGACCCTACTGTCTTTGTTATGTTGATGCATGAAAAAAGTGGGCAGATTAGAGGCTTCCCTCTATTGTGATTTTATTGCAAGTTTCATGCTATGCTTGCAAAATTTTTGTTAATTTGTAACCATAGTGTTATGATAGCTCAATTTATTTGAAATCTCAAACAACAAACTTGTTAATAATTTGCATAAAAATCCATCCCAGGAGCTGTCATACCGAAAAGAAGATTAGTATCTTGACAAAATGCCACGCAACTGGTTGCTCTACGCTTCCCTCTATTTATGCATAGAGGAAATCTTCTTTCTACAGATTATTTATCTTTTTATTGTAGTTTCCATGGTCTTTAAGGATGAAAAAACCAAAAAAAGAAAGCGTTGCCATGTAGTACAGCCATATAGTATGATTGAAAGGATCCCTACACAAGTCAAACACCTCCATAGATTAATATATGCAAGTGATACAGATTGCATAGTCAATTTGAGAATGGATCGTAACACTTTTGGAAAATTATGTCTTTTGTTGAGAAATGTTGGTGGTTTGAGCGATGGCAAATATGTTAGCGTAGAGGAGCAAGTTGTGTTATTTTTAGGAATCTTAGCCCATCATAAAAAAATCGAGTCGTTAGATTTGATTTTTGGAGGTCGGGGCAAACATATCCCATTATGTCCATGTCGTCATGAAAGCCATATTAAAGTTGCACCATTTGTTGTTGGTCAAACCGAAGCCTATAGGTGACAGCGAAATCGATTCAAGATGGAAATGGTTTAAGGTATAACCTAATAACTCTATGCATCCTTTTATAACTCGTTTTGAGCATCATATATAACTTGTAAATCTGCAATTTAAATGTGCGTAGGGATGCCTTGGGGCATTAGACGGCATCTACATTTCAGTAAAGGTGGCTGCCGCTGATAAGCCTAGATATAGGTCAAGGAAAAGAGAAATCTGTACAAACACCCTCGCTGTATGTGATCGCAATTTGAGGTTTGTGTATGTCCTCCCAGGCTGGGAAGGATCAGCTGCAGATTGTCAAGTCTTACGAGATGCAGTTAATAGGCCCAACGGCTTGAAAGTCCCAAAGGGTACCCATTTTTATTTCTTTTGCATTTTGTACACATTATTTTTGTTACAAGGTCCAGACTTCTATTCCTCCACTTACAATCCTCTTTTTTTTTTTGTTCTTCCTATCATAGGGAATTATTATTTGTGTTACAACGGTTACGCAAATAGTGAGGGGAATCTAGCACCATACAAAGGTGTAAGATACTATTTACAAGAATGGGGTCCAGCAGCCGCTAGGCCTCAATCCCCTCAAGAAATCTTTAACATGAGGCACACGAGAGCCCGTAATGTGATTGAGCGTGCCTTCGGTGTCTTGAAGATACGATGGGGAATCCTTAGGAGTGCATCTTACTACCCTGTGAAGGTGCAAACTCGGCTAATACATTCTTATTTTTTGCTCCACAACTTTATTCGCTCCGTTGTGGAAGTTGACCCAATAGAATTGCAATATGATTCCACGGCGCATGAAACTGAGGAAGAAGATGAAACCGAATATATTGACCATGTGGAATCCTCAGCCGAGTGGAATGGTATTAGGGATGACATAGCGACGGCGATGTGGGTGGGGGCAGGAGGCATTAATTTCTGAAAATATGTCCAGTTTATGTTATGTCCAGTTTAACAGAATCTGTCCAGTTTATGTTATGTTAAATTATTTGTATCTCGTCAATACAAAAAATATATTGGTTTATTAATGCTAACATTTGAGCAATTTGTTTTTTTTTTAATCATGCTTATATAGTTACTTGAATTAATTATTTCTGTATTTACAGACGATATCGGAGGCCTTTAGCGATTGGTTTTTTGATGGAGATTCTGTTGCATTGATCTCTCCCTCGTAGTATCAACAATCTTGTTCATGTAATTAGCGATCGAGTTGTAATATCATTTGTATTTATTAGTTACATGCTACTAAAGAATATTATTATACATACATATATATATATATATATATATTTACAAGCTTGTGTATGTCGATCCATTTGTTGGAAGCAGGACTTCTTGCTTATTGGTCAAAGCAAGGCACACATGAAACTGCTTTTGCAGCAGGTAAATAGTCTCATTGGAAGATAATAGTATCATTGACAGTAAATAGTCTCAGGCAGATAATAGTCATTGGCAGATAATAGTCTCATTGGCAGTAAATAGTCTCATTTGGCAGCAATCTGCACATGCATAAGATGTTAAAATCTGCAAGCATCTTGGTCCATTTTCTGCCTTGTTATTTCATAATAGGCCCATCACATGCGTGACTGTAAACAAAAAGTAGGCCATGTGTGGTCCAAATCAAAATTATTAGCACAACTAATCTGAAATCAAAGATGAAACATTATTGCCGATTGATGAATCATTTATTTGTAGTGTTGCTGTTGTAGCTTCTATAAATAACGGCTCCACTTGAAATTGGGTATAGAAGCAAAAATCATCTATAATGACATTCATAAACATCCCACCCCAAGAGCATTTCCTCTATGATGCAAACTGGAATGCCGAGAAGGATTCAGTTTACGTAAGGGAACTAGTCGCGGACAAAAATCAACACAAATGGAGGCCACCCAACATTCCTCCACCAAGTGCCATCATGAGTGCACGAGGCGTCGTAAATGATCAGTTTCACGAGTCGTTGAGCTGGGACGATTGTAAGGCAAGATTCTCTTTCTTGCAGCGTCGCTACAACACATTTCGCGAAGTTGTCAATCGCCAAGAGACTCATTGGGATTGCGATTCAAACTTGGTCCAAACTCATGAAAAAGTGTGGCAGAAAATTTTTTGGGTAATAATTGCAATCTTACGCTGTACGTTTTCTATTACAGTTTTCGCTAATGTGATACATCTTGACTAGAATAACGCCCTCGCCAAAGCATACTATCATCAAGGCGAGCCCGAGTTTTACCATCTAGCTATCATTTTTGGGGTTGATGTCGTTAAGGATGAGAACATTCCTGGAGTGATCAATATAAGCGACGATTCCATAGTGCATGAGGAGAATTAAGACGAAGTCACATCCCCAATCTTGAGTGCCGACGAGAAACTCCGTCGAAGGCTCTTTGAAACCGGCTATTTGGTGACCATTGAAACCGGCTCCACTTCTAGATGTCATCAGGCATAGCGAATTGTAGTTTCTCTTCCGAGTTTGAACCTTCGAATTGATGTGGGGCGTGGACCTTAAATCTGTGTTTGGAAACCCCTTCTTCATATGATCTTCAAGCCGCAACAGGTAGCCTTGTTTGAAGCTGTTGTCGGCTTTCCACCCACTTGCTACAACACCCTTCAAACTGGCCAATAGGCTCTTTTCCTCTTCGGGCGACCGACTACGGCGTGTTTGCTTCTCATGCTTGATGACCGTCCCATGATAGTTGTCACTGCTACCTACAAAAAAAAATAGAAAACAATTATATAAACATCACACAGTTCCTCATTCATGTACAAAGTAAGCTAGTAACTTATTAACAGAAATATAATGTAATAAAGATACCATTTAGAAGAACAAGATTCAAGAAAGTACAATAATCTACTGTGGGATTGGAGGTCAATTGGATATATAAATGCATATAAAGATCAATTATTAAGATAAATATGCAGATCAATATATCAAACAGAGGAAGTTGTAATATTAAAAAAAATAAAAGTAAAAGTAGTGATATGATTGACAAATTTAAGAGTTTGATACCTCAAGTACGCAACATTACTCAAGGTAACAATTCCTATCATGCACAAGTTACTCGTGCTTTACTCTTTTTTTAACTTTCAACATAACCACTACCAACAGATAGAAGAACAAACCCAACTTAATACTCTAAAATAAAATAAAATATCTATGCAACAATCCAAACTAAAGCTAACATCTCAAAATTCTATGAAACATTCACGAAAATCCAACTTGAAAATACTAAGCTCATGAATTGTTAAAATCACGCAACAAAAGGCAAACAAACTTCCAAACATCAAAATTTCCAACTTCTTTGGTTTGATAATACATTATTAAGATGATG
Source organism: Schizonepeta tenuifolia (assembly GCA_029490685.1). Lineage (NCBI taxonomy): Eukaryota > Viridiplantae > Streptophyta > Magnoliopsida > Lamiales > Lamiaceae > Schizonepeta > Schizonepeta tenuifolia. Next base: position 17,812,390 of record CM055960.1, on the reverse strand, counting down.
TAACTCACAAATATGGGCATAATTATAGATCTGTAAGGTAATAAACTTCACCGTTGACCCATCATCTTCATCTTCATGACATAAACGCGATTATGCGGGACTAAAATATTTGTTCTTCCTATTATTACTGGGTCAATAGGAAACAGGACGGAAATCACGCATACAAAATACTGGACGAATAAGTTTGGACGGAAATCACGCATACAAAATTCATTTGAATATACATCAATTAACATTCAACTTCGTAAATCCCTAAATCAACCTTGTCAACAAACTGAGATATAATTTTTGCCCTAAATCGTACTCTACTTTTCACCCAAGATACATCAATATGACATCTTACCTTGGACACTCGAACTCATAGTGGAATTCAGATTTCCACCGAAATCTTTCACGTCGATGCGGGCCTCTTTTTTTGTCGAGAAAGGTTCTCGCTTGGTGGTGGTCGGTCTTTCTACAGAGTACAGAAGAGGCGATAGGATTTATTTCTCATCGTGTGTGTATATATATATATATATATGATGGCAATGTATGTAATTTATTTGGTAGGGTAAGGGTGAAATGGGAATAACACAAGTTAATATTGATTTTAAGACATTCTACCAAACAAGTAAATAATGCTAAAAAAATAGTTGCATTTTCTACCAAACATACAAATTCAATAATTTATCCTACCATCTCCATATTATTTATCTATGTATTATTTATCTCAATATTATTAGTATTTCTACCAAACGAGGCCTAAGAATCTCATATATTTACACTCATTTGTTATTAATGGACTCACCTCCCAATAAATTTATCACTATTTTTTACCAATAACACTACCTTTTTGTCAGTACCACTACCCCTACTATTTAACTTTTACTCTACTCACAATAACTTTATCAACTTTCTTAAATTTCGTGCCGAACAGTAAATGGGGAACTTTTTCAAATACGGAGGGAGTATCAACTATTGGCTATAGTCTCTCAATGGACCACATTAAGAGTTGATTTTGCATTTTTGCTTTTAAATTAATAGCCTCACCAGCCAATTGAGTGTATATTAGATATCCTGACAAACCTATTTTTAACTGAGCCAAGATTTACTCTTCCACATCCTTATTTGCCAAATATAATGTTTCAGGGTTACAATTAGTCAAATCAACCCAGTAAATTTAGCCGACCTTATTTCAAACTAATAAAACCCAGACCCCGCCCCCCCCCCCCCCCCCAACATGATTGTCGGACATGATGATGGTAGACAAAAGAAGAAGAATTTGGCTGCCGCCAACGAATTTTACGAGTATTAAAAATGCCGTTTTCAACGTTATTATGTTTATGCTCTTTTTGTTAATGTTTTCGAAATATCCATCTTCTTATTAATTTAGTTGATGGTTGTATGGTTTGTGATTGAAAATTATGTGGCTTTTCTCTTACAGTTTGTGATTTTAATGGTGGTTACGATTTGTTGATTATTTTTTATTACTAAGTTGTATTTGGAATCCATACTTTTTACTTATCCACAATCATTTTTCGTAATATAATAATTTGACAACAATATAAGGTACATAAGAAAACATTAAATTTTCGTTCTAGAGCATTATTACATGATCGGAAAAACTTTAAATTATGAACAAGTAAATTCATATTTTTAAAAGACCTAAAATTGCTCAATAGTTCAGAACAAGGCAAGTACTAAAAAAATATTAATAAATGATTTTAATAATGATATAATAAGCGATATAAGATATAAATTTGTAGTATTGATTTTCATATACTCATGTATATTTTGATATAATATTCTAAGATCTGAATAAAAATGAGTTGAAAAACATTATATTTATATTGCAAAAACTTTATATGATAAAAAGTACAAAAAGATTATTATAAAGAATCTGAGCAAAAACATTATATTGATATTGCAAAAATTTAGATGACAAAAATTACAAATTTAGGCTGACACTAAAAAATATTACTATATTGTAAAGTAAAATATTATACGAGATGTTTTATCTGAAAAGGAAGAAAACTTAATTTCAAGATGTATCGAGCATTATAATATGACAACTAAAACATTATACTTAATAGTTTGAAACCTTATTTGGTACAAGAATGTAACAAACATCAGCCGAGTTTGTCTAGTAAAATATTACATTAAATACTTATGAAATTTGTCTTGAAAGGAAAAAGTCCAATCCAAGATGTATCGAGCATTATAATATGACAAGTAAAACATTATACTAATAATTTAAAATATTATATGGTACAGTAAATTAAGATGCCTATTTTTTTTGAAAATATTATATAACATGCAACTAGTTGCGTACAATACAACTGGTTCGACCCGACCTGGATTTGAATCCCGCATCTTTTCAATTTTTTTTTTTGTAAATTTCTGACCGCGTTTAATATAAATAATTGATGTTCGTAATAATTAACAAAAGCCTTGCCAGCCTAGCAGTACAAGGCTCCACTGTGTTACTGAAGGTCACGTGTTCAATGCTTCATGATAGCGCCTTATTTGAATTAAGTCGCGCCATTTTTTTCAATTTGGGACAAAAATACCTTTAATGAAATGCGAAGCCGGCCGGGTATCAGGTATTGGTACTTTTGGTACAAATTTAGTCTTATTAGTACCAACTGTTCTAGTACATCTGGTACAAATTTAGCCATATTAGTACCAACTGTTTTAGATTTGGTATAATTGGTACGAATTATCTATTTAGTTCCTGTTTTAGATTTGGTATAATTGAGACAAATTATCTATTTAGTTCCACATGTTCCAAGTTATGACTTGGTACTAGTAATTTGTTACAATTGTTCCAATTTGTTTCAACAACATACCACTTGCAAAATCCGCAACATTCTTTATTACAAAAGGATGAATTCAATGATCCGTGCCAACATGTAATTTACATCAGAATAATATTAAGGCGAAAATAGATATGAATCTAGATTCAAACATATTCTTCATCCACAAAATCACCAAAAAAAAAATGCATTAGGAAATTTTCTACAATTAACAATTCCCTATACGTCTTATATTAAGCTTCCAGCTATGAAAGAGAATCCCTGGACAATGCTCAAGAAAGCAAAGAAGCTAAACTACCAGACTATGAATGCTTACACTAAGCAGTCCCACAAAAGGTAATCTCGAAGCTCTCCCTTCTAAATTTAACCTCGAAACCATGCTGCAACTCGCTCCCCGTCATTGATTTCTCGGCCCTTCTGCTGATCCTCATCAACGTCCACCACAATCACGCCGACCAACTCGATGGCGGCGCCGATGATTTCACCAAGGCAATCGTCCTCTACAGCAGCAAAAACGCCACCGCCGCCTGCTGCGACAAAGTCTGCGGCGGATCTGAATCGATCGACAAAGTTCGAGGATTCGATGGCGGCGGAGGGGATGATGATGATGATGATGATGATGATGATGATGATGATGAGTATCCAGATCAAAGGCACTCGCTGTTTGAGGATCAGGAGAAGGAACATGAGATATCGAATCTGCTCAGCGATCCCAATTCGTCGATTTCCGCCATAAATATGGTCGACCCCCAACAAATTCCACCGGGAGAGATCAGAGGAGATGGAGAAGTTGTTGCCGATGGAAACGAGAGGGAGAAGGGGAGAGAGAGGAATAATAATTGATTTTTTTAATTAAATAAGAGATGGGGTTAATAAGGGTATTTTTGTTTCAAATTCAAAAGAATGGCCATAATTTATACTCCCTCCGTCCAAATTTACTCTACCTACTTACTCCTAAAAAAGTGTCCAAACTTACTTTACCTGTTTTGACAATTTGACCCATATACCCTTATTATTTTTTCTTTACCCTTTGCCACAATTAACCCATTACCATTTTAATTAACAAATTAAATAACCTAATTACATTTTCCTAATTACCCACCCTAATTAACCAAACCCAACAACCCCTGCCAGCCCAATTGTCTCTCTCATTTCTGCTGTCTCGACCTCTCTCTCTCTCTCTTTTCTCTTGAAGCATCTCACTCTCTCTTCTCTGCAACCCTAGATCTACTCTCACTCTCTCTCCGCCACGATGACGCTTCCCTTCCGCTACTCTCACCAATCTCTCTGTATCTCCTCACAAATCTTCTCTTTTCGATCTCTTTCTTTGCAACCCTAGATCTACTCTCACTCTCTCTCCGCCGCGACGGCGCTTCCCTTCCGCTACTCTCACCAATCTCTCTGTATCTCCTCACAAATCTTCTCTTTTCGATCTCTTTCTCTGCAACCCTAGATCTACTCTCACTTTTTCTCCCCGCCGCCACGACATTTCTCTGAATACAGACTCCTCACATCAGAAACCCTAGCGTCGATGAAGGATTTCAAGGCTTCACCAGGGTGGAGATCAACCCCTCCCTCCGAATCGTCAATACCACCCCCTCCTTCCCCCTCGTAGGTAACACCTCCCCCTGCCGATTCGCCGGATTTCCCGGAGGATCTGTGGATTCCACCATGTTGGGAGCCCTCTCCAATTAGCGAAGATTCGGAAATGCATCGGTCTGAGGTGGTGCCGAAATCTGTGTTCTCTGAGGTGGCGAAGGAGCCTACCGTTGCCCTGGTGCTGAAATTTGTGCTCCCCGTTGAATCGGAGAAGCCTGCCATTTCGTTGGGTGAATCTGAGCAAAAACAGTCAATTCCTTTGACTTTGGATCCATATCAGCTCTACTACCGTGATGGCAAGTATGATTATGAATCCGACTCTGATTCAGAAACTGAGGTTATTTCTTTCTTAATACTCTACTCGTTTATTGCTGGTTGGTGATGGCCGGTGATGCCTTTTATTGGTGGTTTTAGGCTGGTGATGCCTTTTATTGTTAGGTTGTGGCTGGTGATGCCCTTATTTGCTGGTTTGTGGCTGTTGACTCTGCATATCTGATTTATGCCTTGATTTGTTGCCTTAATTGATGCCTCTGATTTGATATATGATGTTGATATATGCAAGTTTCAAGCTATGCTTGATTGAGTCCTTGTATTTGTTGCCTTAGTTGATTGACGTAAATGATGCTATGATTATGTTGATGCTTGCTCTTTATGGTACTGATACTGCATTTGATCTTTGTTGGCTTTGATATATGCAATTCATGCAATCTATGATTGGCCTAGTCCCTGAATTTGTTGCCTTAGTTGATTGACGCAAATGATGCTATGCCCCTGCTGATGCTTGTTGTGTATGCTAATCTCATGCTTGTATTGATGCAACCACTAGGTCAGCTATGACCTAGTTTAGGAGGCTCAATATAATCATGTGATGGAAACTGTATTGTTATAATGCTTGTATTGATTGAATCTTCTAATGCATTCTGTATCTACTGTGATGATGCTTGTGATATTGCATAAGCCAAACCAAAAACAATGTTACCATTACAGCATCATAGTTTAGTTTACATTCCAAACAAGACAAAAAACAAAAACATTCATTTTGTTTGTGTCTGTAAACCAGCTCAAAACTACTGTAACTCCCTTTCATTCCTTCAGTTCTCTAGCCCCACAATCTCAAATGCCTCTGTTAATGCATCTAAGTTGTAGAATTTGTCTTCCCCCATGCCATGTAAGTCTAAATAGTCCAAACTCTCTCTCACAAGCTGTACATCAACTTCAATACAGTCTGGTAACACCCTTTCTTTGATCATGTTGTCTTTTCCCATATGTGGCATAGTGTAGTCATTACTCCCCTTCACTTTCATGATTTCTGCATAGCACATTTGCAGTTGTAGGAAAATCTTGTTAATCTTCCAGGGTGGGTAATCTGCATAGGCTTCCTTGACATTTCTGAGCAACTCATTGACATTTGATGCACCTTTCTTATCTTTTAGTGATTGTATGCTCCTAAAAAATTCCAAGTCATTTATGTTGGTGTCTGGACTGTTTGCTGGTTGGTTTATCAAATGGATGTGGAATCCATCTGTGTGTGCAATAGCTTGAAAGTCTGGATCAGTGTCCTTAATGTGTGGTTTGGCATTATCTTGTTGTACCATATTTCTTTGCCTAGACATTCTGGCCAGTTGTTTTTAATTGCTGGTACCATTTGTATGTTCAATTCTTGAGAAGTATGCATGATGCTATGAATGAGCTATATGTTGTTTAAATATTATGAATACAGATACTATACTTGATTCCTGATTGTGAAAATGATGCTATGCCCCTGCTGATGCCATCTTTCTGTGTATATCTATGATAAGAATACATATACTATACTTGATTCCTGATTGTGCAAATGATGTTATGCCCCTGCTGATGCCATCTTTCTGTGTATATCTATGATAAGGATCCAGATACTATACTTGATGAATTGATTGCATTGGTTACCTCAGTGAGTAGTTGTTATTTACTTCTCTTGTAACTGACTGCATTGGTTTGAGCTCCATTGTGCCTTTGGCTCTGTTTTTTGAATTCCTTTGAGTAGGCTCTTCTGTGATAAATGGAAATATTCCCAGTTTTCCATCAAAGATCACATTTTCCTCTTTATCTATGATTGGCCTAGCTATGGCACAACTGAACATTATCTTTAAGATGTGAGACTTTGACTGAAGCTGCCTATGTAGTCTTTTCTCACCCTTGGCAATGTAGTATCCTTTGGTTTGGTGAGATAAAACCATTTCTCATCTATGTGAACTATATTCTGCATCTGCTGAAACTTTATCTTCCCACCATGAATGATGTTTTTGTAGCTGACTGATGCTCCAATTCAATCTGCATAACTTATTTTTTGGGGTGAGAAATGGCTTTACTGCATTGGTGTGAGCCTGCAAGTTTTGTTCTTTGTACCAGAGATGACACTGGCTCTTACTAACATCTAAATGTTCTGCCATACTCCTGAATGATGTCCTATGAAGAACTGACAAGTTTTTGATCTTTGCTGCATCATATGGCTTCCATTTCTTGTGCACTGACCCTATTTTCTTGCTTTAGAGATTTATAGGAATGTCCTGTTGAAGTTGAGTTGTGGCCCTGGACCGGATGAACCATATAGTCTTCAAGTTGCAATGGAACTCCTCTGTAGCTGCTTTTTTGGCTCCATAATGCAGTTTTCCTTTGCTGCTGCATTGGAGAAGCCACTGGACAATGGAGTTTAGCTGCCCGCTGTTGAACTCATGAGTAGTTCTTGCTTCTACCATCTCTGCAGCTTCTTTATTTTTGTAGTTTTTGGTGGTTGAAAATACATTGAATGCTGACTGCTCCTCTTCTATTTATTGAAGTTTAGTTGGATTAGGTGAGGTTCAAATTTCCCTCATTTGTTTTGGATCAAATCAAGAATCAAATCAATGTATTTTTACACTTATTAATTCAATGAAATTTCATGTTTTGGCTCCAATTTTTATCATTTTTCCCTCTTATTTCTCTACTGCCTGATTTGTGCTCATTTGTATGACTTTTAATTTCTTGTTTGCTTTACTGCCATGTGAGCTCGAAAAAAAAACAATAGATTAGCCTAGACACACACAAAAATATCGCATAAAGTTTTAATTTCTTGTTTTAATTATTGATGCAACACATAAAATAAATAACGCGTAAAATAAATATTGCAATCACACACAAAAATAAAATTATTTTCGATTTATGCATGAATAAAATTCACAATGTAGCTAAGGCATACACACAACTCTTCTCTCTCTCTCTCTCTCTCTCTTGCTTTTGTTAATCAAAAAATTAAAAAACTAATTGCACACGATCCCACTACCCCTCAAAGTCTTTTTTCTTCCACCAACTATACTTTATCAGCATTCCTTAAACTCCGTGCCAGCACCCAAATGGGTAGAGTAAATTTGGACGGAGGGAGTATTTATGAAGAGGGTTGGCCAAAATTTATACTTTAATTTTCATTATGGCTATATTACATGATATTCTCTTAAAAATATTATTCATTTTTAGTTTTTTTTTGTTTCTTTTTGGAATTTGTCTTTTTTATTATGTTGTCCTATTCATTATATTTAATTTTTCATTTTTTAATTTTTTTAAGAATTATTTATTATTCCTATTTTCTTTTAAAAGTATTTTTCAATTATTTTTTTCATTTTTTTCTTTTCTTTTTTATTATGTTGTGTCATATTATTTATTTAATTTTTCTTTTCAGTTTTTTCAAAAAAAAATAAATCATTTAGTTTTGAAAAGTAATATTTTTGAAACATTACATTTGTTCATATCAATTTTTTTTACGACAATAATTACTTAACCAAATTACTAATTAAAAGCACAAGTTCTCGTCATCGTCGTGGAGAAAATTAATATTTTGAAATATTATTTTTCTTAATATCAATAATTACATTTACTTACGATAATAATTACTTATCTAAATAATTACATGTAAGAATTGTCATGAATAAAAATAACAATCATCGTTAAAAAAAAGTAATAATTGTAAAACGTTACCTTTTGTTATATCAATAATTACTTTTTCTTATCACAATAATTACTCGACCAAATAAGTAAACATACACTTTGTCGTGAACAAAAGTAAACATTGTTGTAAAGAAAAGTAATAGTTGTGAAACATTATCTTTCTTCATATCAATAATTACTTTTCATCACAACAATAATTACTAGACGGAATTACTAAAAGTACAAGTTATCGTGAATTAAAATAAACATTGTCGTAAAAAAAGTAACAATTGTAAAACATTACTTTTCTTCATATCAATAATTATTTTTCATCACGATAATCATTATTTTATATTATTTATATTTTTCAATCATGGTAATTATTTTTCAAATAAATAAACAAAAAAGAAAAGAATAAGAAAAGAAAGAGGGAAAAAAGAAACAATTTCTTTTCACGGAAAAAAAAAACCAAAAATAAGAAAGAAGAATAAGAATAGAAACAAGAATGTTAAAAGAAAACAAATAAAGTCGCACGAAATAAAAGAAAGCAAAAAAGAAAAAATGAAACAAGGATGGAAAATAAACAAATAAAGGAAAAAAGGAAAAAGAAACAAGAATGTTAAAAGAAAGCAAATAAAAGTCGCGCGCACAAAAAAAAAAAAAAAAAAAAAAAAAAAAAAAAACAAGAATGAAAAAAGAACAAATAAGAGGCGCTTCCATGGAACTCGAACCCGCTCCCTTCCACTAGGATAAGGCGCATGAAACCACTGAACCAACAATATATTAGAGTTATGCTTTCAATTCTAGAATATAAGAACGCGGTTTGGAACCGGTTGCATTGTATCCAACCAGTTGCACACAAGTTTTTGTGTTCATACAATTATTCAATAATTTCATGTTTGATATGACTTTATTGTAAAATGCTAGTAAGAATATGATTAATCCTGTTACTATGGCCGAATTTGGCCATTTATCCTCTTTCCCTTAGTATTAGTTAATCTTCATATTCAAAAAATATTATTATTATTATTATTATTATTATTATTATTATTATTATTATAAATGAGAAGTATAATATTCAGCCTTTATGTGGTAGGCTATATAGAGCTAAGGCTAAGGCACTTGAGCTTTTTAAGAGGAACCGTGAAGGAACATTATGGTAAGCTTAGGTCCTATATTGCCGAGTTGTAGAGGGTTGATAGAGACGACAGATTTGAACTACGTGTTGATGATGCTGTATTCAAGGGGCTTTATATAGGGTTTAGTGCGCTGAAGAAAGGTTTTATGAAAGGGTGTAGGTGGATTATTGGCTTAGATGGATGTTTTTTGAAAACTCATCTAGGTGGATAGCTACTGTGTGCTATAACCAAGAATGGAAACAATCAAATGTATCAAATTGCTTGGGATGTTGTTGAGGTAGAGAATGAAGTATGTTGGAGCTAGTTTTTGCATATACTTCTTCAAGAATTGGGTGTCAGAGATGGATCTAGGATTACTTTCATAAGTGATCAGCAAAAGGTTAGTATTTCATTATCTTGCTTTCATAATTACATACTACATTTTATCAAATATTACATAAACGAGTATGCATAATGATATTTCAGGGTTTACAGAATGCAATAAGAGATTTGGCACCCTTTGCAGAACATAGGAATTGTGCCATACACGTTTACATTAACTGGAAGAAAAAGTTCAAGAGGGCAACTCTAAAGAACGTGTTCTGGAGAGCAGTTAGAAGCACTTACCTGGAGGAATGGAATCTTGTGGTTGAAGAAATGAAGGCTGAAGATGAAGCAGCCCATGATAACTTCCTAGAAAGAGATCCGGTTAGATTTTGTAAGGATTTCGTTGTACTCAATGCATTAGTGATATGGTGGACAACAATGTTAGTGTGACATTTAATAGCTACATTGTTAAAGCTAGATCCAAACACATTATTGATATGCTTGAAGACATAAGATCAGCTTTGAGAGAGACAATATAAGAAAAGGGAGGTCATAAAGGGTGTGAAAGATAGTTTGTGTCCTAACATTAGTAAAAAAATTGAGAAGTTAAAGTTTGACAGTAGATACTGTGTTGCAAAGGCAGGTTTTGATCAAAAATTTGAGGTTAGACATCGCAAGGACATGTTTACAGTGAATTTAGTAAACAGGACTTGTACCTGTAGGGCTTGGGATATCACATGAATACCTTGTATACATGCCTTGTCAGTCATCCATTTCAAAATAAAGGATCCTGCTGATTATGTAAATGGTTATTTCAAAGTTTGAAGGCCTATTCTTATGGCATTGAACCTATTAATAGTGAGAAAATGTGGCCCAAAGTAGTTGGTTATACAGTTGCACCACCAGTGGTACGCATTATGCCTGGAAGACCTAGGAAAAAGAGAAGAAGAGAGCAAGATGAAAGAGATCCTAAGAATCCAACTAGATTGAGAAGGGCTGAGATTAGGATGACATGTCAGAAATGTGAGCAAGTAGGCCATAATAGTAAAGGGTGTAAAAATGTGCCTGTCCAGAAAATCCCAAAAGAACGACGAAAGCGTGGCAGACCAAGAAAGCATCCAGTAGAAGCTAGTTCAGCTGAAGTACAGGCACAGAAGAAACTGAGAGCGAAAGAGAGCCTAGGTATATAGCAATGAAATGATTTTTAATTTTTGATTATTAACTAATTTTACACTTTTATTAAACTGCTTATTTGTGTAGGCAAGAAAGGGCTATGGTCGTATGGTGTGTGAAGGGATAGGGAATACATACACATGTAACCACTTAAGCCCCCTTTACGATTCCTTGGAGTTCATAAAAAGATGGACCGTTTCCATTGGTGTTTGGTCTTGTCAGTACTGCTTGGAGGTAACCAAATAACTTGTCTCCATTTAGCTCCGCTACAACTGTAATGATTCATTTTTGAAATTCGTTGGACCATGTCGCATCCGATCTAAGTAAAAGCACCGCCGGTAGTCCTGTTTGCAAAGTCAGAAAATTATTTATATGTGCAATGGGCGTCACAAAAGTTTCAGTGCAATGGAAAATATGAATTGAGGTTATGCTAGAATCTAATTAAGAACTATGGTATATGTGAAATTAGTTCTTGTTTTATGTTTGGATACCATAGATTTAAAAAATAGGGATTTAATTCTATCGGTGTAGCTATTAGAGAGTCATCCGATTTTAGAATGTGCCTCGTAGTTGTTAAAAGATAATTTGTATCCAAAGTGATGTTCAAACTATAGAAGATTCAAGAACTTTGATGGTCAAGAGTTTCATTGGAACACATGAATCAAAGTTAATGATAGATGCATTAATTGTAATCAACGAGTCTATTTTGTAATCCTTATACAGTCAACATATTCTACCGGTTGATGTATCAGAGTGCACAAGATTCATCTATTCAGTAGAGTTCATAATATTTCCTCCAAATTATATTCTGATGTTGTTTCACTTCTTAGATCCCTCTTCAATCACACCTCAAAAAAAAAATCACCGTATAAAATATTAGACAAAAACTTGGGTGGAACAGTTCCACCGTGCAACAACCACCCACCCGACCCGACCCGACCCGATCCGTTTGACCGGGGGTTTGACCCAGCCAAACACCCCTTTGACCAGATTTTTTTTTTAAATTTCCAGTTTTTTTTTTAATTTTTCTTTTTTTTTTTTGTTTGCCGCTTCTTCTTTGGTCAAGACGCGAGCAAGGGTAGCCGAAGGCCTCGAAGCGAGCCGTAAAAGTCGAAATTGTAGTCCGCCGATTATCCTTATTTTAGTAATCTGGAAATTATAAAAAAAAAAAAATCACAATAGCGCGTGAGACCCATGCTAGTGATGGATCTATGTTGGTAATTTTGAAATTTCAAGTTTGTCATACATTTAAAGCTGCGAAACATTACCATTATTAGGTATTGACTTAATTCCGTGTTGTGCAGTTGCATTTGTAGGCTTCAAATTACGTTAATTATATATGACATGCGATAAGATGATATGCATTCCAATCTCTTAAATTTTAGTGTTGATATAACTATTTCAATTTATTTAAACTCTTTGGGCATACTGACATATCCCATTAGCATAACTCAGTTTCTATTAGATTCAATGCTTGCTCAATTAAATTCAGATTATGATAAAATGATAGGTTGCAAGTGGTATTATAAAACAAGATTGCAATTGTGTTTCTCTGAGTTTGACTTTTGTTAGGTGATTTCCCATGTGTAATATTGTGGTATAGCTTTATATTGAAGAATTTGATTAGTCATAAGGATATATGCTTCTTCTTTCTTGTGCATCTCTGTATGTATAGATTTATAATTTTTAGCTCGGGCGTATCAGCTATGTTAGCTTCTTATTATGCCTCTTTTGTGCTATTGTGACTTGTTTATTTTGTGTTGTTGTCTCCTTTACGCAGGTTGTCTTGGATGAAGATGAACATTGATGCAAGAATTTATTGGAACAAGATCACTTGACCTCAAAAGGACTTTCGTAATTTAGATGATTTTTTTTTTCATTTTGTATTTTGTAGGAGAAATTTCATGACTAGTTATTAGATTTTCTTGTGTATGTGGACATGAATGACATTATAGATGTGAAGTAAATCTATGTTTAATCCAAATTACAAATGCAATTTTGTTGTTATACACAAGGTACATGTAAGTGTAGTTTCATTTGCGAGCTGAAGGCATAAAATAAGTGTCCTAAAATATTAATTTCGGGACATAATATGAATTTTGAAGCTACATATTTTGTGTCATAATAATAATGTTAAATGCACCAATAAGTGTCCATATATTTCATTCGGTGGCATAAATAAATGTCTCTATAGGTTTATCAGTATTCTTTTAAACTTTTAAAGGGCATTTATATGTGCCTCGAAAAATCAATCTCGAGGCATATCAAAATGTCTGCAAAGCTATTGGTATCGAGGCACTTAAAAAGTGTCTCCAACCCTATTGGAACACGATACTTGGAGGCACAAGTAAAAAGTGTCCCGATAATAAAAAGTGCCCCAGTAAAGCACATATTGAGGCACATTTTGGTGTCTGGAAAACCCATTTTTGTTGTAGTGGTGGATCTCACGCGCGGGGCAGGGCAGCGCATGGCGGGTCGGGTCGGGTCACGTATCCATTCACACGGTGCATAAGTATGCACTGAAGTCCTTCTCAAAATATTATGTCTGCATCATACATATATAGGAGTATTTCAATACAAAATCAGGATGTTAAGACCATAAAAAGTAAAGATGTTAAGCTCACTAGCTTCAAGATGTTATAGAGGATAAAATGAACTTACCATAACTTGGAAACTAACTTAATTCGTTCATAAAAATAGCAAAATAACCAGAATTCCAAAAAAAAAAAAAAAAAAAAAAAAAAAAAAAAAAAAAGTGACTTAACTTTATATTTCAAGAGAAGGTACAATGATCGAGATATGAAGACTAAAAATATACTGCAAGCAAACAGTTTTTATTAATTTTTTAACACTTGCCTCTATAAAACAATTTGATTCAACCCAAAAGTGGGGCCAAATACAAAGTTAACATGCGAATTTTGTTAGATTGATCAAACAATTTTTAATTGTATAACCATCTAAATTTTGGACTGTCTCAAAAGCTAATTATTCTTAAAGGAAAATGACAAATAATATGTCCAGTTCATGATATTTTTAAACAGTAGACAACAATTTCATGTCGACATAAAATATTTTTTGATTAATATGCTTGAAAGTCTCATCGTCTTAATGCTAGTTAATCAATTATTTGGGGAAATAAGATAAGTTAATTGAAGAAGAAACATGAAAAAAAGAGAAACGATATGAAGGAATACGGAAGTTAAAGAAATATTGTCGTGTAGAAAAATCTTTTTCGTTGTATTTGTTTATCATCCCAGGAGGAATACCACCCCTATATTTAATTTTTAATAGTACGCAATTATCCTTTAAATCAATTTAAAATCAATTCAAAATTAATTAAAAGAAACAAAAAACGTCATATTTGGAGAATTTTATGGGCCAAAATTGGGCTAAAATTAAGATTCTTTCGGGTTAAAAAGTATAATTGGCAGAAATTTGGGCCTTTATCAAGTAAATGTTTTTTGGGCTTAAAAGCTATTAACAATATTCACCGGACTATATAAAAATATAGTATTGTGGGCGCGTGCCTAAATGCTTACATTTTTTTGGGCTTGAAATATATGCATGATATCATGTATCACATGGTTATGGGCGCGGCCCTTTATTAAATTAAATGTAATTAAAGAAAAAAAGATTTGTAAATAACATAGCGATTCTGAAAAATCAAGAAAAAATCGGATCGCTACATTTTGCAAAGCTGCCGTTGCAATAAGAGAAGAAATTGTGTCTTGTACATGTCAATAGCTGATATACAGTAAAACTTCCATAAATTAATACCCTTAGAGACCATGAAAATTTATTATTTTAGAGAGCTATTAACATATCGATAAATTAATATTTTATTAATTAAAAGAGTGATTTTTTAAATTCAAAAAATTAATTATATTTAGTATTCCTGTGTATTGAAAATAAATGAATTCATATGTGTTCTTTGAATATATTCATGCATCACCCAATTTATTGTAACAAATACATATATTTATATACAAATGAAGCAATCTCAAGCAACTTAAGTGGGACAAGTTTTGAAGAAGGTCTGCATGAGCTTGAGAATATGATTAAGGATGTTGATTATCGCAATCAAATGGACGTCAACAACTTGTTGGACTATCCGGGTGAAAATGATGAATGTTCACAAGTTCAAAGTTTATATGAAATTATGGCTGGCATTATTGATGATCCTACTAATGATGAAATTCAAGATGATTCAACACTGTTGGAACCAGTCACGCGAAAAGAAGCTTTGAACGCGACAACAACTCTTCATAATTTTTTTATTGCAGCTAGAGAACTCAAAACCGGAACTTTTGAGTGCAATTAGAAAAGTTATGGATGAAATCCAATTAGATTTAAATTTTAAGAGGAAAAACAAATAACAATAGATTCATATTTTGGTAAATTAGCATGATATTGATAATTGCAATATTTAAGAATTATTAATTTATAGTATTAATGGGACCTATATATTATAAAGGGACTTTTCAAAAAATTATTATCTTATTATCTTATCGAATTTGAGGAATTTTTACAAGGATCCGAGTCGGGACCGGAGAAATTTATTATATTAGAGAGTTTATTAATTTATAGAGTATTAAATTGTAGAGATTTTACTGTACTAGTATTTCTTCCAAAATGGTAGAGAGAGACACGACAATGTGGAGAGAGAGATGAGCTGGTGAACCATACTCCATTTTAATTTAATTGTGAATGCATTTTGAGATTTACGACTATATCAAGGCTCGTTTGATATTTATATATATATATATATATATATATTAAATAGATTTAATATAGTGAAATGATACTTTTTTGAACAAAAAAATTTAAATTATCACATATAAATTAAAATACACTAAATGTCACTTTAATTTATGAAAAGTCTAAAATATTTTTAATGAGCATATATGAAGACTAACTTTAATTTGAATCATACACGAAGACTAACTTTCATATGAATCTTCCGACGGTGGTAGGATTTTCTAGCGACGGCGGTGTGATTTCGGCGCAACGGGCGTTTTCCCGTGAAAAATATTCAAAATTTATGTCATAGGGTTCAGTTAGTCTTCGACTCTTCATGTATGATGTATACATGAAAGTTAGTTTTCTTGTATGAAACAAATTTTGAATATTTTTCGCCGGAAATCGCACTGCTGCACCGGAATCGCACTGCCGTCGCCGGAAAATCCTAACACTGCGGGATGATTCATACATTAAAGTTAGTATTCGTGTATGAAAGAAGAGGATGGTAGAAGGGTTTTAAGTCTTAAGGGGTAGTTTTGGCATAAAGGGCTAGTTTTGGTATAAAGGGCTAGTTGGAGAGTTTTAATTTCAAAGTGACATAATTAATCTTTTGTTTTCAAGAAGAGCTATTATGAGTTTTCACTCTATTAAATATTGGAATTACACATATCTATATCTTGTATTTGGTATATTAGTATATGAATATCAAATTGATATCTTTGATATAGTACTTGATATCCTAATTCGATATTTTCATATACCAATTCTTAGTAGTATATGACTTATATTTCTATTTTCCTCTCCACTTATATATATTTATCGACATCTTCAATGTATCAAATACAAATGTCAAATATCAATCACATACTCATGTTTGATATGGATACATGTATCCATATATGATATATTGGTTGTATATGAATATCAAACTCATCCTTATATTTATTCGAGTAGTGAACTTCACTCTAGCTAGTCAACAACACTTGTTTATAATTAAAGTGAAATGGATAATAAATTTAAGGAATACATATATAACAAAAAACGAATATCCAATGCAATTATTATGAAATTGCACTATCCAATGAACGTCTTCTAGTATATTTTTACAATCATTTTTTATGATCTTATACAATCTAATAATCAAATATTGTAGGGATCTTGTAACAGTAGTTGGAATATGAATGACTTTATACGAGGTTCCTAACTCCAACTCTCCATGTTTGTGGTGGTTTTTATTTGTTAATCTAAAACCTACTCTAGACACACGAATTGCAAAAACACATGTGACGTAATGATGACAAATTATATTGTATTCTTATTCTTATTCACATTATTAATTATTAATATTAAATAAAAGGAAACTTTTTTTTTCTGAGCCCTAGTTAATAAGCAATCAATCTCTGGCTGATTATTAAAACCATTTTGAACAATTGAGCGTAATGATTTTTTTTTAAATATACTATAAATGTATAATTTGTGTTGGGAAAATTAGTAAAGATTTTGAAAAATACCAAAATTTCAACTGACCCCAACCTGAGTAGATGAATGCTTTTAGTCTGTTCTTAGCTAGAGCTCATAGTTTCAGCGTAGGGATTTTATCTTTACAAGAGTTCAAGCAGAAGAAGTCAGTCGGATTGAAGAAGCAAGTTCGTGAAGAACTCAGTTGAGGTCCAAACTCAGCTGAGACCCAGACTCAGATGAGGTTCAGACTCAGTTGGGACTCAAAGTCAGTTGAGACATCAACCTCAACTGAAGCACGAACTCAATTGACTCCTCAACTGATCCACACAGCTGAATGCATACAATCAAGCGTGAAGGGAAGTTGTGTCGAAGTCAGACGTCACGAAGCGGAGAAGAGAAGACTTTGAAGACGCTGAAGACGGAGGAGTTGCAGTTCAGACTTGAACTTACTCGGAAGCACAAGTCAGCTGGAAAACGAACCATAAATGGGCCAACAACAGCGACGTGCAAAAAGCAAAGATCGCAGTTACCATTTTAGGAAAATTACCAGTATAGCATGTGGAGCGCCATACTTTTGGCAAAGGTCCAACAACTCTTTCCAACTGCTAGTTTGACCTTTTCTCTACAAATAGAGGTCTCCACATCTAAGGTCAGTGACGCAAATCATCACAATAGAAGAGTAGAGATAAAAGAAAAAGGTGAAGTCGCACCAGCAGCCGACCACCTCTCTCCTCAGCAAGAAGACCTTTGGTGAAGTCCAGTCGAAGTAGAGTGTTCACACCTCCTCCTGTTCTTTCCTCTAGACTCTCAAAAGGCCCCTTCTTTGATTGAGTCTAGAAAGTAGGTTCTTGTGTGATTTGTGTCCCAACAGGCTCTCTTTTAACAGATCGAGTTTGTTGTCGTAGGAAGAAGTTTCCACTCCCCTAAAGTGTTGTAGTTTTCCCAGTTGGATTTCTCCTCTCCCCTCCCCTCCCCCCCTCCCCCCCGCGCTCCTCCCCAATCTAAACCTTAGGTCTGACTTTGAACCCGTAATCAAAATCATCAGGTTCCTTGGAACCCGTAATCCAATACCAGGTCCCTTGGAACCCGGAATCCAAGAACAGGTCCCTTAGAACCCGAAATCTAAGACCAGGTTGTGCACTTGCCCTGAAAAAGTATTGTAAGGTCTTGTTCGAACTCAGAATCGAACTGGTTAGGTTTGCTTGGAACTCGTAATCCAAGTGGGGCGTTTGGTAAGCACGCTTAAGCTTATCTAGTGGATTACTTTCCCAAAAAGAAAGACGTGGACGTAGGAGGTTGATCTCCGAACCACGTTAAAATATTGTGTACTTACATTCTGCATTTTACATTCAGTATTTTAAATTAAGTACCTAACCAGCTGACCCAGCATATGCATTGCATATATATCAAACAGCACTAATTTGGGAACTTGGCCTTCCCCATTTCACAAAGATTTCAGTTTTTGTAACGAGTCTAATTTCCATCATCTTTCGCGTGATTAAAACCTCAGTTGGCGCATAACAGCTGAACTTCAGGCATATGAGCCAGTTGTGCTGCCAACTGTGTGATTAGCTCCAACTGAGCAACTCAGTTGTAGAGCTACTCCAACTAACTCTTCCAGTTGTCGAGTAAACTGACCTGAGCAGTAAACCTCAGTGAAAAGACGTTAAGCAAAATAAAAATTGCTACCGGAGTTCTCCGTGGATGATTATCCCACGTGGAAGTTTCGCCTGAAGATGGCTCTGACTGCCAGGCATCACAGAAAGTGGAAGAGCATAGAAAATGGTCTCATCCAAGTGACTCAGTCAGTGCTGGTTCCTCCAATCACTCCAGGGAAAGGAGAAATGTTAATGAAGGACGAACCCAAAGGTGCCCACCAGTACACCATGGAAGAAAGAGACATCGTGCAGCTAGATGACATCGCCAAAAGTGTTATCTTTTCCACAGTCGGCAAAGCCTACTTGTCGAAGATTATTAATTGTTTCATAGCAAATGATATGTGGAAAGCCTTAGCTGCACTCTGTGAAGGCTCTGACGAGATTAAGGAGAACAAGTTCACCTTAGCTTGTCAGAAGTACAAGAACTTCTCTCAGCTAACCGAGGAGTCTATCGACAAGATGGAGCTGAGATTCACAGAGGTCTTAATGGACATTGAGAGTATTAGGAAGGGCAAATACTCTCAGCGTAAGATGAACCACAAGGTTCTCTCCGCGTTAGGCGAAGATTGGGCGGTCTACAGAGTCGTCGATCAAAATCGTAGTGACTTTGTTCTCCATGCTCAAGGCAAATGAGAATGATATCCTCCGACTGAAGCCTTGCAAGCTTCAGAAACCAGAATAGACCGAACAGAGCTCAGCTACCAAGTCAATGTCGCTTCAAGCTGAATCGGGCAGATCCAAGTTCGCCAGACCCTCACGGTCTGTTGACTCCTCAGCTAGGGATCGACCGAGCAGGTCCGAACTTGAGGAGAAGGTCGAAGAGATGACCAAGAAACTCGAGGAGATGAACGCCAGGATCGAGAAGTACAGAAAGATCAACCAGAGTAGGTGGAGCTCAATTGATCCCTCCTCGAAGAATCATAGCGAATGATGCTTTGAATGCGGAAAGCCAGGACACTTCAGAGCCAACTGTCCTGACCTCTCCATGAAGGAGAAGGAAGCTCATCGAGAAAAAGCCAAGGAGAAATCCAAGGCTATGATCGTTGAGGAAGACGTCGATGACACCGACATATTCACCAAGTTAGAAGGAGAAGAAACTGACTCGCCATCCAACTCAGCAGGATAAGACTTGTGCTTCATGGCACTGTTGGAAGAGTCAACTGAGGAAGTAAACTCTCCTTTCCATCCCAATCAGAATGTTTCTTCTGTAAATCAAGGTACATAAGAACTTGATGAAGACATTACACCGTCATGGAATGAGGTCGAACACTAGCAGACTGTGCACTAGACAAGTTGCACAATGCAAGGAACTGCAAGCTGAGTGTGACAACCTGAGCAATGAAATGATCATGAGGGATCACGACGTTTAAAAGCTCATGGAGGAAAACCGCAGACTCCATGAAGAAGTTGCTCAGTCCACCAATAGCCAGGTCTTCCACTTGATCCATCTGACTAGGACTCAGGCTGAATACATCTCTCAGTTGTAAACGGAGATGAAGTTTGCAAGTGAGAAGATAATATCTCATTATGCCTCGAGCTCAGCTCTAAAGAGCATGATCAGCCAACGAAGACCTCCCAAATGTGTTGAAGGTCTAAGATATAATCCTGCAACTGACACTGGAGCTCAACGAACTTAGTTTGTCAAGGCAACTGGATTACCGACTGAGGCACCTCAAGCTCAATCTGACTCAGTTGAAGTCACAGTTCAAGAGACTCCAGTCATTCCTCAGACTGTCAAGACTCCTGTGAAAAATAAAGGGAAGGAGGTTCCAACTGAAAAACCTCAGTAACACGAAGATGGTACTTTGAAGGATGCTGAGAGATCCTCAAGGAAGTCAAGACCCCGAGATCACAAAGCAAGGGGGAACCGACGAAATGGACCTACAGAGCCAAGGCAGAATCAGCCCAGACGTAGGCCAAATCATACAGCTCAGCATCATCAGCAAAGGCATCCCAACTGGGATAATCCTTACTTCTTCAATTAGACGTACCCAGTGTCTCCCCACTACCAGCAAGCATATCGACAACAAGAAAACTCTGGTGATCAGTACAATGATCCCAATTATCCTCAGTTCGTGTATGTTCAAGAAGCAAGACAGTTTGGGCGCTCACCCAGACAGTTCTCACCAAGGAAGAATCAACCCGCTTAGCTGAGTCGAAACCAAGCTCCTCAGAGATGAGGTTATCCACCACTCTACTGGACTGCACATGCATCTAAGGAATTTCAGTCAGCAGTCTACGTGGATACCGAAGGAAAGGTGATCCAAACTGATGAGTCAGTTCGAGTTTACCAGGAAGCTCCAGTAGCTTCCAATCCTCAATCCAATTAAGTTGAATAAGGAGTTTATCATGCGGGCTGCAGGAACAGGATGAGCTGAGAGCAGACTATCCTGTAGGGTCAGTATGTATTGTTGGGAAAATTCATACTGATCTCGAAATTTTGAAGATTAGAGATCACAAGTTGAGGGGGAATCTCAACTTGAGAGGAAACCGAGACAGTCAAAAAGGACACAACTCAACTGAGGAGATGAAGATCAAACCTCAAGTGAATAGACAAATTTGAGTCAGTTGAGTGTATGCTGATTTAGTTGGGATCCAGACCAACTGAGAAGATTGCTACAGAGAAACGACGAGCGGACATATCCAATTCACCATCCTCAGCATCGAAGTCATTCACAGAGGAACTGGCTCAGACAACCCAGCCATCCCCTCAGTTAAAACTTTGCAAGGTGATTTCTCCACCTTAGGTTCAGTCCTCTAAGGATGCAAGGACAAACCTTCCCAAAGAACAAGGCATGACAGCTGGAACAGCCAATGTCTCTCCACACAAAGAAGGTGACTCAGCTGCAGTGTCCACCACGAGAAGATCGACCATGGTGCATGATAAAGACAAATATCAAGTAGTTGATCCAAATCCACCATTCATTGAAGATTGGATAGACTCTGGAGATGAAGGCCAAGAAGATCAAACCGTCAATACATGAGTAAAAGAGTCAGAGCAAGAGAAAGTGAGTGCTCTACTTGCCATTGATGCGATTCCTCCTTATCACTCAACTGGACAAGAAAAGGTCCAGGAAGTGGAGGATCTTGGTCCAACCGAGAAAGAAGCTCAAGAAGATGAATTAGAGTCTCTCTTCAAGCTCTTTGATCTTATAGATGAAGCAGGTCCAGTTCTCTCTGATGAACAGATTGAACTCAAGGCTATCAATGCCTCATTTGAGAAAGTGTATCTTTCTTCTCTGAAGCAGGGACTGACAAAAGTCCCTGAACTGAAAGATCTTCCAAACACTCTCTCTAAAGTTGTGGATCTATTCATGTACATTTCAGTCAATCTGGGAGATTACTATGTACTGGCTGACTTCTTGAAGTTGTACAAGATTTCTGAACTGCAAGCCTCAGAAGGGACTTTGAAGGGCTTATTCAAATTTGATACCAAGCTGGAGCTGATTCAACGCCAAGATGAGCTCATCAGTGCATTCCTTGAAGACCAGTCAAGTAAACGAGCAGCTGACTTATCCTTGGAAAGTATCTCTCACAATGATCTCAAAACACTTTATTAGAACATTGTAAAATGTGGATGGTCAGCACTTCCTCAAGATCCTCCAGCGTGTGCTGCTTCTCAGCCAATCATCCCTGATGAAGATCTCACAGTGATTACAATGACTGTGATCCACCCAGCTGATTCAGCATCTGCAGAGCTCCAGACCTTGTATGAAGAAGTCAATCGGATCAACAAGTTTGTCGAACACCTGGGAAGCCAGACATCTTCTATCAAAGCAGAGCTTCTCTCTAACCATGAAGAGAACCAGAAGGAGTTCGAGAAAAAGTTCAATGTACTGAAGAGACTCACTCAACTTTTTGAAGACATCAAGATCGGACTTCAAGATAAAATCCAGCAAACTGTTAATGGCATGCCAAAATGTCCATGAGAAATTTGTTGCATAAGTCAATGCGAAACATAAGATGGAGATAACTCAGATTCGCAGACAAGTTGATGATCATGCTCAGACTTTTCCAACCAGAGAAGAACTTCAGAGCATAAAGACATGACTCAACATCAACACACCGATTTCTCAGCGTCATAAGTCCTGAATGAAGCCCATGGAAGAGGCTATTGAGTTCATTCAACTGGATCTCAAAGTAGTTAAAGCTGACAAATTCGACAATGGACTAGAAGCAACAACAACTCGATAGCTTCTCCAGCAATTCATCGACAACAACACAAGATATGATCATGAAATCTCCTTTCTCAAAGCACAGATTGCTCCCCTTATTGATGATCCCAAAAAGGGGGAAGAGGAGAAACTGACAAATGTGACGGAGCTGGAAGGAGAAAAAGATCACCAAGTGGTGGATGTCAAAGAGTCTACACAAACAGAAGAAAAGACTCTTGATCAGTCAGAAGCTGATCTTCGGGCAGAAGAAACTAGAAGTAGAAGCAGAGATGTGCAAGTGCATCACATCCCCGAAGAGGACCAGGCTGATCTATCGACTCGTCTTGACGCTTATAATGAAAAACTGTCGAAGATTGTGGGCGGATTATAGGACGGTCCAAAGAAGAAAATCTTCCAGTACAGAATGGGCATAGCCGAAGAACGGAAACAACTGCGTCAAGAGCGAATGAATCAATCCACTCCGGCAGTTTGGCCTAGAGTTGACTCTGGATTCTCGAGGAACTGAAAGACATTTGAGAAACATTAAAGGAGGAGTTCATTCTAGACTTCTACTACAATCTGGAATATAGAGGAATTCAAGCAGCTGATGAAGCCTGGTTGATGCACCTTCAGTTATTTACAACCGAAGAAGTTGCTGGCCTTCGAATTTTGGATGTTCTGAGAGAGACATATCAAGATTTCCCAAAAGCTCCAGCTAAGAAGACATTTCCTCCTCTTAGGACTCAAGGAACCAATCATATTGCAGTTCGACTGATTGAAATGGAAGCTGAAAGGCTTGCTGTCAAGCTCAACATCAATTTGGTCCAAAATCCGAAATTCCAGATGTTCAGAAAACATTTCTATGAGAAATATGGGCTGACTTTCAGAGAAGTTCAAGAGAAGAAGGATTGATGCTACGAAGAGAAGATTTTACAACTGATGAATTTAGTTTTTGATGTATTGAATTCTTAAATTCAGTTGTAATGTAATCTCCCCTCTTATTATCAGGATATTATAAAAAGTGATTTTTTATCAATCTATTTGAAAGTTTCTTTTACCTTGTACTATTTCTTTCCTTAGACTAGAATTGAGGTTATCTTTTAGTCTTACTGGTACCGACTTGTGGTATAAATTAGGAAAGTTAGGTAATGTCAGTTTAAGATTTTGGCATCATCAAAAAGAAAAAATTGTTAGGAAAATTAGTAAAGGTTTCGAAAGATACCAAAATCCCAACTGACCCCATCCGAGTAGATGAATGCCTTTAGTCTGTTCTTAGCTAGAGCTCACTGTTTGAGTGTAGGGATTTTATCTTTACAAGAGTTCAAGCAGAAGAAGTCAGCTGGACTGAAGAAGGAAGTTCGTGAATAACTCAGCT
Source organism: Schizonepeta tenuifolia (assembly GCA_029490685.1). Taxonomy (NCBI): domain Eukaryota; kingdom Viridiplantae; phylum Streptophyta; class Magnoliopsida; order Lamiales; family Lamiaceae; genus Schizonepeta; species Schizonepeta tenuifolia. The sequence continues at coordinate 17,788,054 of CM055960.1, read as the reverse complement.
GAGACCCAAACTCAGCTGAGGTTCAGACTCAGTTGGGACTCAAAGTCAGTTGAGACATCAACCTCAACTGAAGCATGAACTCAGTTGACTACTTAACTGATCCACACAGCTGAATGCATACAGTCAAGCGTGAAGGGAAGTTATGTCGAAGTCAGACGTCACGAAGCGGAGAAGAGAAGACTTTGAAGACGCTGAAGATGGAGGAGTTGCAGTTTCAGACTTGAACCTACTCGGAAGCACAAGTCAGCTAGAAAACTTACCATAAATGGGCCAACAACAGCGACGTGCAAAAAGCAAAGGTCGCAGTTACCATATTAGGAAAGTTACCAGTAAAGCATGTGGAGTGCCGTACTTTTGGCAGAGGTCCAATGGCTAGTTTGACCTTTCCTCTATAAATAGAGGTATCCACATCTAAGCTCGGTGACGCAAATTATCACAATAGAAGAGTAGAGAGAAAAGAAAAAGGTGAAGTCGCAGTAGCAGACGATCACCTCTCTCCTCAATAAGAAGATCTCTGGTGAAGTCCAGTCGAAGTAGAGTGTTCACACCTCCTCCCATTCTTCCCTCTAGACTCTCAAGAGGCCCATTCTTTGATTGAGTTTAGAAAGTAGGTTCTTGCGTGATTTGTGTCCCAACAGACTCTCTCTTAAGAGATCGAGTTTGTTGTCTTAGGAAGAAGCCTCCACTCTCCTAAAGTGTTGTAGGCTTCTCAATTGGATTTCCCCCCAAATCTAAACCTTATGTCTGACTTTGAACCCGTAATCAAAGTCATCAGGTCCCTTGGAACCCGTAATCCAATACCAGGTCCCTTGAAACCCGGAATCTAAGAACAGGTCCCTTAGAACCCGGAATCTAAGACCAGGTTGTGCACTTGCCCGAAAAAGTGTTGTAAGGTCTTGTTCGAACCTAGAATCGAACTGGTTAGGTTTGCATGGAAGCCGGAATCCAAGTGGGACGTTTGGTAAGCACGTTTAAGCTTATCTAATGGATTACTTTCCCAAAAAGAAAGTCGTGGACGTAGGAGGTTGATCTCCGAACCACGTTAAAATACTGTGTACTTACATTCTGCATTTTAACATTCAATATTTTAAATTCAGTACCTAACCAACTAACCCAGCATATGCATAGCATATTTATCAAACTGCACTAATTTGAGAACTTGACCTTCCCCATTTTACAAAGGTTTCAGTTTTTGTAATGAGTTTAATTTCCACCATCCCCGCAAAGCAAAATTGATTAAAACCTCAATTGGCGCATAACAGCTGAACTTCAGGCATATGAGTCAGTTGTGTTGCCAACTGTGTGATTAGCTCCAACTGAACAACTCAGTTGTAGAGCTACTCCAACTGACTCTTCAAGTTGTCGAGTAAACTGACCTGAGCAGTATACCTCAGTGAAAAGACGTTAAGCATAACGAAATTTGCTACTGGTGTATTTCTCCTATACACCAGTTACTCGTTATCGGGACCATCAATTTGTAATTAAATTACTCCTTCTGCCCCCTTCAATATAAATTATTTTCATTTTTGACCACTCCACTCAACATAATATTTTTATGAAAAGAATTAAACTTATTTTAGGCTTAAAAATGTACTTTATTATTATTTTATTAACTAAAAAAATATTTTATTAATACTTTTTATATTTAATATACATTCTTTTTTATGCCTATGTCAAATGAGCTAGACCATATAATGAGACGAAGAGAATACTTTCTTAAAGTTCCCGATATGCAATCATTCATAATTTGCTACTTGCACTACACTTGTCTCCATGCAAAAAAATATTACTATATAATTTTTCGAAGTTTGTGGAATGAACCTTCTTGAGCTATATATGTGTATAGTTAAAATAAACTATACTTAGTTGTATAATTACACACGACATATAATCCATATAATTTCTATATTACATGTACTACAAGAAAGATGAACAAGGGATACCTACTACCTAGAGTAAAGTTTCAATTCTTCGTTGTTTATCCTTTCTTGCAATTGAATTAAAAAGTTTGAACTTAGTTCATTCTTCTTGCTAAAGTTCAATTATAACAGTCTCGATCCTTGACTTATTAGTACCGGATGGAGGAGATACGTATTTTTTAGATAAAGGCGAAAGATTCAAATCACATCAACTTTAGGTAAAATCTGGTGTAACTTGTAAGATTTATTAACTCCGTACCCTAAGTATTTTCTTAAGAGGGAGTGACACGAGTATTAAGAAAACAGTTGTTGAGTTAGTTGTAAGTAGAGAAAAAATGATTGAATTTGTTATGAATGGAGAAATGGTCGCACATTGAAGATAGTGATATATTAATTAATTGAAATAGTGATAAGCCATATGTTATATTTTAAGTAAATAAGTTGATAAAGTAAGAGTAAGAGATAATAATTTATTGTAAGATAATGTCCAAAAGTAATTAGGAAGAAACTTGGAGACCATCCCAAAAAGGAAAGATAGGAAGAAACTTGGGACTAAAGTTAGTATATGTTATTGTACACAAAAATATATACTCAATAATTTATGATGAGTACTCAGTTAACATATTTGGCAATGATGACTACAGATTATTAATCTGATCATAAAAGAAAGACGATCATATCATGAATTTCATAACTTCTAGAAAAAGATAAATATTTTTCTTTGAACATCCTTACGTTGTTGCCATTCGCTATATCGATCGTACTATTAAGAGTTAAGAGCCAAATCTTTCCATTTCAATTCACAATAACAATCTTACGAAAAATAAATAAATAAATTCATTCCACTTACACTAATCCATCCTACCAGCTAATACAGACACAAAGCTAGGATATTAGTATTACCAAAATATTATTCATGTTGATAAAGACAATATAACTTACGCTGTAAATAAATTGAACCACAAGTGACGCGTGGCTAAAATTTGGAGTTACCATTCTCTTAAAAGAAATAAAAAAAATTGAAGTTACCACCAAAGTTTTGGGGTTATCCATCCCATTTATGTATGAGCTGTTGGTTTGTACTAATTTATACTACAATGGATAAAATATCTCTAATAATAATAATAATAAGAATAAAATGCAAGCTCAACGAGTCATAGTGTATTATAGACTGTCTGCATTGCAGTCTCGAGAGGTGGTCTTCAAGGGACTCGAGACATTCTTTCCTTGGAGACCATGCATTGCAGCACATGAAGTCTCAAGCCGGTCTCGATTTTTCGAGTCGGTCTTGAGCTCTTTTTTTTTTTTTTTTTTAATCTTATTTATTATTATAAATACTACTATTTTCACTTCATTCTTCTTTTCTAGTAAAAATGGATCCCAACAATCTCTTTTTGTCGACGTGGTTTCCTGACATATCCGACGATATTTATGTTTACACGCCGACGTGGCTTAATTAGTGAAACAATATATCATCGACATGAAAATTATTCAAAAGGGGTGTGATTGTTTTTAATTAGCGAAATAATATGCCGACGGGGCATGATTATTTTTAATTTTTAAATTTTTATTAATTAGACGTCACTATTTTTTTTATCGACTAATGTAATTTTTCAACTTTAAAAAATTAATGGAAAAATCGAATTAATGTATTTTAATTTTTAATAAATATTAATTTTCAATTTGTATTTATTTAATAAAAATTAAAATTATTTAATATTAAAGTTAAAGATAATTTAGAGACAGTTGAATTGCAAGGTAGATATCTCTAAACTTTTTAATAAAAAAATGATGCTTGAGATACTTTGGAAACCACTTATGATCTCTAAATATGCAGATAGTCTAATGCGTATTTGCCTATAAAAAAGATAAAATTGAATGGAATGCTATTGAATTCTCATCCCACATCACCCCAATGTGCGCATGCAATTATTGCATTAAAGATGGAGAGGGAGAGAGAGTGTGTATGAGACGACATTAACATTATTACACTATACTACTTCAATAAAAGGAAAATACGCGTGGAGTCTAGTGTAATTTTATGCTACATATGAACTGGATATTTGCTGTCACTACCCCTCTCTCTCTCTCTCTCTCTCTCTCTCTCTCTCTCTCTCTCTCACACACTCACTCACTCACACACACACACGCACACGCCTCATACACTGGATTCTGAGTTTTTTTAATTGTCTGTTTTTAGGGGCTAAGGTTGAACTGTGTCTTTTTTTTCATGCTTAAGCCTTATTGCCTTTGCCAGTTGGGACCGACAAAAGCAATACTCAAAATATTTTCCAACCCCACACCACACCCATTTTCTTCACCACACCGTTCCAATTTCCATTTCACACACACACACAAAATTAAAAGTAGTAGATAAAGAGCCGTTTCTCTCTACTCCCTCATTTTGAAATACTCTCTCTCTCTCTCTCTCTCTCTCTCCCCCCCCCCCCCCCCTTCGTTAAGTCATTATTGCATCTTTTCTGTTACTTTCTTGATTTCTTCCTTTCCCTTTCTTTCCCCTTCTCGTCCAACTGATAATGTAAAACGCTGCAAAAAAAACCAAGACTTTTTTCTCTCTTTGATTCTTTCTGTGAATTTTAGCAAATCTTGCATTCGAGCTACAAAACATGGCTGGTTACTGCATTTTCTCGCTCTTGGTTATCAGCATTTGCTTGCTGCTGGGCTTGTCCTTTGCTGCTGATCCTTACGCTAACTTTGACTTCGTGGTTTCCTACATTACTGCTTCTCCACTTGGGGTTCCTCAGCAGGTGAACTTCTTTCATCTTCTTATGCATTGTTTTGTATTTATTGTTACACTGTTATATTTTTTTCCCATTTTACTGTAATGGGCCTGCTTAAAATGTACTTGTTGCTACTGGGTTTGCTTTAGATTTCAGAAAGATTGATTTTTTAGCTTCAGATCTAGGAATGTGTGTCAAAAATTAGTCTTTTGTTGCTAATTTTGAAGTAAAGGTTCAAACTTTATGCTCTCTAGTTGAAAGCTTAGATCTGATTTTGATGCTCGTGATCTTAAAAGTTAAGATTCGTGAACTGAAAGTGCAATGTGCTGCAGGTAATTGCCATAAATGGCAAGTTTCCAGGTCCCACTATCAACATAACAACCAACTACAATGTTGTTGTCAATGTGAAAAACAAACTGGATGAGAACCTCTTAATGCATTGGTAAGATTGTTGAATTAGTTCAAGATTTGAGATTGTTTGTGAAAATGCTTGTTAATTTTGCAATGGTGATAAAATGTGGTTTGCTTTGAGAGAATTAGGTCTGGGATCCAGCAGAGGAGGAGTTCATGGCAGGATGGGGTGCTCGGCACAAATTGCCCCATCCCACCAAAGTGGAACTGGACTTACCAGTTTCAGGTTAAGGACCAGGTTGGGAGCTTCTATTACTTCCCCTCACTCAACTTCCAGAAGGCATCAGGAGGTTTTGGAAGCATCATTGTTAATAATAGGGATATTATTCCAATCCCTTTTGACACCCCTTATGGTGATATCACCATTGTGATAGGCGACTGGTACATCCAGAATCACACGGTGAGTGCTCTTTCTAAGTGTGGACATTTGGAGTTGAGGTTGTGCTTGTGCTGTTCTTGCTTATTAATTATAGTTGATTCATGTTTTAGGCGTTGCGGAAAACCCTCAACGGTGGAAAAGATCTTGGGATGCCAGATGGGGTCCTGATTAATGGAAAAGGACCTTATAGGTATAACGATACTCTTGTCCCTGACAAGATTGACTACGAAACACTAACAGTCCAGCCAGGTGAGTTATTAGAAATGACTATGTTATGACATGTTTGTATGCTCACTGTATCAACTTTTGTGCTCTCTGTTAATGTTAGTATGTTACTGTAAACCTGTACCGGCTATGAGTTAATTTTTTGCCTTAATAAATCTTATTGTTCGGTTTTGGAATAAGTGATCTATTAGAATTTGAAGTCATGATTAAGAAACGAGCACTAGTTATGACATATGAACTATAGGACTTATTGCCAAAGTACTTGCACCCAGTTTTTCAAACACATGGACAAGAAGATAATGGAAGTATCAAGTATCTAGTACAATATTATACAAATTTCAAATGGTGCTTCTTGAAAATAAAGTTCGAGCTATATATACTGAAGCATGTCTCTGCTTTAGTATGCTTCATTAAACCTACGAAGGGATGTTAAAATACTGTTAAAGTGTGTACCGATTTGTGACAGATTTTTCGAACTGGTATATTTTCTCACTTTCTTTTTTCCCCTTCCTGTTTTTGGTGCTATCTATTTCAAAGCTAGCGAATGCATGTCCAATTAGTTACCTGAATTTAGTGAAATGGTAATAATCATTAGTTTCTATTTTCAAAAAAAGGAAAAGCAACTGTTTCCTATTGTCATCTTCTAAAGTGGTAGTTTTGATTTTTATTCTGTCTATTATGAGAGCTAATGCTATGATGTTCAACAGGCAAAACTTATCGGATCCGTGTCAGCAATGTCGGAATTTCGACAAGCTTGAACTTTAGGATTCAGAACCATAACTTGCTTTTAGCAGAAAGTGAGGGTTCGTATACCGTACAGCAGAACTATACTAGCTTAGACATACATGTTGGGCAATCGTACTCCTTTTTGGTAACCATGGATCAAAATGCAAGCAGTGATTACTACATTGTTGCTAGTGCCAGATTTGTCAACGAGACCATATGGCAGAGAGTCACCGGTGTTGGTATTTTGCATTACACAAATTCTAAAGGCAAGGCATCTGGTCCGCTTCCCCCAGGTCCTCAAGACCAATTTGATAAGACATACTCAATGAACCAGGCGAGATCTATTAGGTAAGCTTGCTCTTCATCGTGTAACATGTTTATCGATAAAAGTCCTTCTGTTGCTAACCGACAGTGTTGGGATTTTGCAGGTGGAATGTGACTGCTAGTGGGGCTCGCCCAAATCCTCAGGGTTCTTTTAGATATGGTTCGATTAATGTGACTGAGGTGTATGTTCTCAAGAACAAGCCTCCAGTGACGATTGATGGGAAAAGACGAACCACACTCAGTGGGATTTCCTTTGTCAACCCTGCAACACCAATCAGACTTGCAGATCAATACAAGGTCAAGGGAGTATACAAGCTGGACTTCCCAACTAGACCAATTACGGGGCCACCTCGGATGGAAACATCAGTAATTAATGGAACTTACAGGGGATTTATGGAAGTTATACTGCAGAACAACGACACCAAGGTTCAAACATATCACATGAGCGGATATGCCTTTTTCGTTGTCGGGTAATGTACTGCTTCCTTCTTACATAACACGACTTATATTATATCTAAAAAGCAAGATATGTTTGGTTATCTTCGTCTAATCTTGCGTCTTGGCCATTTAACTGCAGTATGGATTATGGTGAGTGGACGGAGAATAGCAGGGGCACGTACAATAAGTGGGATGGAATTGCTCGAAGCACAGCACAGGTACTTAATTTCTCGTGCATGTTCATTTATATATATGTATGAAATGCTAGTATTTTGAAGTGACAATCATAACAAATGAAGTATGACAAAAATAGTTAGATAATTTGGACTCTAGATGCTTCTATCCTTTGTTGTTAGTTTCTAAGTTTGTTAAAAATCTTTTGTTGCATATGTTATCTTCACCGGACAATAAAAAAGACGGGCCTTCCTTAATTTCTACTAAGGTGCAGCAATGGCCTCATTTTTTCTACTATGATTTAGGTATATCCCGGAGCTTGGACAGCAATTCTGATCTCCCTAGACAATGTCGGCGTTTGGAACCTGAGAACAGAAAACCTCGACTCGTGGTATCTTGGACAAGAAACCTACGTGAGGGTTGTGAATCCAGAGCCAAATAACAAAACAGAGTTCCCAATGCCAGATAATGCCCTCTTCTGTGGTGCACTAAGCAAAATGCAGAAGTACGTCCCTCAACCATTGTCTCGTACATTCTTGTCATTAGCTCGATTTTTTCTAATTTGATCTGTTTCATGTACAGGCCACAAGATATATCTTTTGCAGCATCGATCAAGGGCAGCAGGCAGAAATGGTTGGCTGGCTTCATGCTGGTGATATCCGCGATGTTTTCAGCATTTGCTTAAGAAGTTCTTCGTTGGTGCCTCGATTATTACTGTCTTGCGGGAGGCCTGGCTTTGGTTGTTAGGATTGTTGTTGTGAGAATTGGTGCTATATTCGTAGTAACTGTTTATAAGAATTGTTAGTCGTTTTGACCTCTTTTCTTTTTTTCCCATTTTTTTTTTCCTTTTCCGGCTGTAGTATTATTATGCTACCGGAGTTCTTGTTTAAGTTATGTGGATTCATCATCATTCTTTTATCACTTTAACTCTCGATGTAATGCCAAAGATTCATCAATTTTTCATACATTTCAAATGTTGTTAGCTACATTTTCTCTATTATCTTTATGTGGTTGAATTTTCCACTTTTTTCTAAGTGAGTGATTTAATCATGTTAACTCAGCCATTGCCACTAGCTACTACATAAAGAAGAAAAGGAAATTGGACTATGTTGCATAAGTGCGGGGTGCGGTTGCTGGGGCAACACGATACGGGTTCGGGGATATATTTTTAAAAATTATAGGGTGTGATTTGTCAAGAATACATGTACTTATTAATATTTTATTATATATGTTATATATAAATTTTAAAATACATAAATAATATATGTAATTCAAATTATTTCTACCCAAATTTCAATATTTTCAATAAAATAATCTAATTAAATAGTACTAAAGAAATAATAAAATTTTGCTAAATTGCAAATACCCTCCCCTCAAAAAAATACTAATATTTTAGACAACAATCATATATGCACTCTCCACGTATCGGATTCGCATACCTAATTTTTTTTTCTTCAGGAGGCAAATCCTATACGAATCCAACGCGAATCGCACCAACATTCGGTACGTATTCGATACTACAATGTGTTATTTTTGGAGAATCCGTGCTTCGTAGAAATTGGACCAAATTTTGATGTTCTTTTACATGATACATTACAAGAATGACATGCATAATGAACTAGTGATGAATTGCGAGAGAGAGAGAGAGAGAGAGAGAGAGAGAGAGAGAGAGAGAGAGAGATAATTTTGCAGAAATTGAGGAAACAACTGAACTAGTGATGAAGAGAGAGAGAGAGAGAGAGAGAGAGGTGCCAGATAATTTTGCAGAAATTGAGGAAACAACAATAATATTTACAGGCTGCCTTGAGTCTATCTCCATGAAGAGGGCCAAGCTGTCATCATGTTTGTTTTACCAACTTCATAATATTATCATGTGGCTGGTTTGATAATGATATATAGATATGCACATTGATTTATTCCTTCAATCACAATTTTTATAACCATTGATTTTTTCATTTTCTACTTTAAAATAATAGAATAATAATAATGAACAATAACCATTCATTTCTCTCGAAATATTATCTGGCAACCGGCTCCATTCCCATGCCCTATATTCTTTGCCTATGCCCAAACGTCAACTTGTCCCATGATACTGTTGTTCATCTATAGTAAATTGACATTGCATTTTATCCAACATAATGTTATTAAAATATTATGTATTATCGATATATTCTTTTTTGTTTATTGAATTGTCACATAAGATTCAGGCTCATGCATGTTATCTCGATGTGTAGTTGACTTGGCATATTTGATTGTCCACATCTGAGTTCTGACCATTGAATTATTAAAGTTTGAACCATATGTATGTTTGACAAAATTATAAGACGTGAACTTGGATTTAAAATTTTTATTTTTATTTCGGATAATTATTACTTTAATTTACTCAAATAGTTATCACTTTTTATTGACTGAACAATAAGATCAGCTACACTCGAGTCTTTGTGAAGAAAATTAATACTCTTTTTGTAAATTGATAATGTTGGAACAAATAAATGTGAATTATACTATTATTTTATAGAAGAGGAGATGAACCATCATGGGTAACAAATTACACAAATACTCGCATGCGACCTGCCGCCACCATGCGATCGTGCGTGGGGCGCACGCGCCTCACCCACGCGCTGGTTTTTTTTTTTTTTTTCAAGATTTTATTTCTTTTTTTTTTTAATTTTTTTTTTTTGTTTGCCGTTTCATTTTTTTGTTGCCGCTTCTTCTTTGGTCAAGATTCGAGCGAGAGGAGCCGAAGGCCTCGGAGCGAGCCGAAAAAGTCCAAAATGTTGCCCGCCGATTATCCTTATATTTGTAATCGGAGCGAAGGCAGAGTCGTAAAATCGGAGCCGAAGGCGGAGATGAAAAAAAAAACTGAAATTTAAAAAAAAAATGAAAAAAAATAAAATTGGTCGACCCGGCCCAGATCCGGTCGCATGGATCCGGTTTCACTTGACCCGGTTGCACAAGAGATCATCCCAACAAATTATTATTAGGTCAAGGAAACTTGTACACTTTTATGTGCATTAAAACGACTCACTATTTGGCTACATGATTTTCAAGATTCTTATTTATACTACTATGCTATACTATAAACTAATGTATTTAAATTAGATTACTGATGAAACAAATTATTGGTCAATTTTTGGCCGATAATTTGACCGCTACAAATTATAAAGACGGTATGACGAAAAATTGACTATTGAAATGTAGATGATACTACTTAGAGAAATTACCACATTCGACCAATTAAAACCTGTCTAAGTTGTGGTTTGTGTTCAAACTTATATCCGCAAAAAGGAAAAGACTTCAAGTGTGATGGTCGCACTCGCACACATGCAACCATGCACCAAGTCTTTCTTTTTTTTTTTTTTTTTTTTTCAATTGTGGTTAATTCCTAGGTGTAGTAATCCATAACTAATTTATAAGGCTATACGCAACGCGACTCGAAGCCGCTGTCTCGAGGGGGTCTGGAGACCCCCGCAGCTAGAGACAATCGCGATGGACGGCGCCGCGGCTCGAGCAGCGCGTGTAGCACACGTGCACCTCCGGAAAAAAAAAGAATGACGGGCGCGTGCATTGCACGCGCCAACGTTAAAAAAAATTAAATTGACAACGGCTCGAAACGGTAAGAAAAAAACAGTAAACACCGATTTTTTTTATTCAATTTATTTTGCCTATAAATACCCAATTATCATCTCCTACATTTCACACCTCATCATCTCTTTCATCCCTCAAAATGGTTTGCATGAATTAGGAAGTTGTGATCAAGCTATCTAGAATCGGATTGAATCCCTAGAACCAACCTTTGTTCTAATTTGTTCCTTAATCGTTTCTTAATTGTTTGTTCCATTAAATTTGCATAATCTTGTCATTTACTTGCTTAATTAGCTTTGATCTTATGTTTAAGTGTTTGAATGAATCCCAAATCATGTTGTTTGCAAAGCTTGAATAGTAGAAAGAGGTTAGCTGCTTCTTCTTCGGCTTTCACTTTTCAGTCCCGCTCGTTTCTTCAAGAATAACATCTCATAAGGACGAGTCGACTTTCTAAAAGCGAAAATGAGTTCTAGCGCTCGGCTGAATGACTTCTACTTGACTCGGGTTTCTTAACTTATCTCGACTTGTCTAACTTGATTTTTCTTGATTTTTCGATTCTACCCAAGTACTAAACCAATAGACTCTCAGACTCGAAAAATATAACTTGATAACATGAGACAAATTAATCTTAAACAATTCACAATTATCAAGAAATCATTATTCACATCACACATCTCGTTTTCTCGATTTCTCGAGTCAACGAACTCAGAAAATTACGAGATTAATTCTCGGGTTCTAATATCACAAATCATTCACATACAGACTTTCACATCAAGAATCGGGCATTTACAGATAGGTAAACGATCGACTTCGATAAATAGATGGAAAAAGAAATTTTTTCAAATATAATTAAATATTCTAGAAAATTCTAGAAAATCACATAAATTCATTCAATCACAATTATCAACTCGGATACTCAATCAAGGCTCGGTTATTAACTCATGCTGACTCGACTCTGCTCAATTATAACTTTGAAAAATAAAAGTTATTAGATTTAAATGAAAATAGTTTCATTTTTCTTATAATAATTCAAAGACTTCAAATATGAAATCAGATTTAAAAACCGAAACTCTTAATAAAAATTCCACAGAATAAAGTATACGTCGTTTTTCTCGTAAAATGTGCACATACTCAAAAATTATCAAACTTAGCAAAATGACTCAAAATAATTCTAATTAACTCAATTAATTTTACTTAATCTCATTTTCAACTTAAGAAAATTACTCGTTTCTCATCTCTTGATTTATAAATTCTATTTTGATCAACCTTTTGGACTTTAGTGAAATACTTGTCCGAATTCAATAATTTGAATCTCTAGTATACTTATAAAAATTCCAATTGTTTGATTTCTCGATCAATTTACTCAAACGAATTATTTAATTACTAAAAAGCTTTTTCTTAAGTCCATTTTCATCGTTATTTTTGGATTTTTCCCGTAGGAATCCGATTTCATTGGTTTTAAGTTTCCATATACCTCAATTAATTCCAATAACACTAATACATCTTAACTTTATTACTTAGAACACTTAATCATAAAAAATAATAAGATTTACTCCTCATTTCCTTCGAAATTTTTAAGTTTTTAAGCATACGATTTTCTTTATTCAATTCTCTTTATGCTTAAGCTCGATATATGCTCAAATTCATTTATCAATCATCAAACTAAGCTATACTAACATACAACATAAAAAATCATCAACTTATACTCATATATGGTTCGAGTTTTCAAGGAAAAATTTATAAAATTCCTTCTTCTCTAATTCTTATCTTAACATGCTTATATCTTCATTTAACTCCTAATTCTAACAATATCATCACAAAATCATCAACCACACATATATGTACTCAAATCGGCATTTTCCAATAATTTGACTAACAAATTTCACTCTTTGATTCCTTCATTTAACATATATTTTCATGCTTAAATCCATCGAATTCATCATCAATTCAAGCATCAAAATAACACAACACAAAGTCCTAATCTTCTATGAAAATTTTTGGCACTCATAGAGGTGAAATGATCAAAGTTTTTCTCTTCATTTTCATGCATCCATACTTACTAAAAATCATTAATAACTTCATCAATATATTCATATCAAGAACATCACAAAAATTTCTCTTTTCTCTTACTCATACCCAATCAGTTTTCATAGGGGAAAAGGGAGGGAAATTCTTCTCATTTCATCAACTACATAGAACTTCATGGATTAATTCATAGAACTCATTTCTATTATCAATTTCATGCTAAAATCAAAATCACAAAAATCCCTAAAAATTCTCAAGATTTTCGGCACATACGTGTGTGTGTATATATATATATATATCACCATTTTTCTCATTAAATCAATCACATAGAAACTCTTAAATAAATCCCTAGAACACAAATCCATCACTCTAAATCATGATCAAAATAAGAACATAGAAATCCTTATTTTTTGCCATGAAAATCGGTAATGAGGGGAAGATGATGATCAAGAATTTTGGCTCCTATTTTCATTCATGAAAGTCTCACAAGAACTCAAGAATCGAGGCTAGAACAAGAGACTTCGATTCCTTGTGGGAAGGACCAACTCGGTCGAACAAGGGAGAGAGAGAAAGGGGATTTTTTTTTCTTGACTCAATCTCATCAAAATCAAACAAGGATCAAGAGGCTTTCACAACTTGGAGGCTTGATCGATTTAAAGCTTTAATCCATGCAACTCTAAGCTTCAAACACAACTTGGAGGCTTGATCGCTCATCTGCCCAACAAAAGATGATGCTATCATCAGCAAAGAATAAGTGAGTGATTGAGGGGGCCGCTTGCACCGCTTTAAAACCATTAATTTTTTCTTGCAATTTGGCCTTCTGGAAAAGAGCTGAAAAAACCTTCGCACACATATAAATAAATAAGGGAAAAGTGGATCTCCTTGTCGGAGGCCCCTTTCTGGTGAGAAATTGTTAGTTGGCACACCATTGAGAAAAATGGAATAAGAAATGGTGGTAACACATTTCAGAACAATATTAACCCAAGTCTTACAAAAACCCATCTTAATCATGACAGCTCTAAGAAACGACCATTCCACTCGATCATAAGCTTTACTCATATCTAGCTTAAGAGCTAAGACCCCGTTTCCTCCCTTATTTTTCTTTTTCACAGAGTGAAAAAGCTCGAAGGCAGTCATATCATTATCCGTTATCATTCTTCCAGGAATAAAAGCACTTTGATTTGGAGCAATGATATCAGACATAATCACTTTTAAACGATTCGCTATTACCTTAGTAGTGAGATGCATAATGACATTGCACAAACTTATGGGGCGATAATCCATGGGTGTTTCAGGGTTTTGAATTTTAGGGATCAAGACAATATGAGTTTCATTGAGAGGAGAAGGATCCATAACCCCATTAAGAATACCAAGCACAATTTTAATAGTATCTTTAGACACCAAATCCCAAAAATTCTGGAAAAAATTTAGGGTTCATACCGTCGGGCCCTAGAGCCTTTGAGGATGCATCTGTCGAAGTGCTTTTGTGATTTCCTTCTCTGAGTAAGGCCTACGACATGTATTACAGTGTCAATCTCATGACTCCCATTCGATTTGAAAATTGCTTGAAAATATTCTAATATTACTTCCTCAACCTCTTGCCTCTTATTTACCTCCAATCCATCATTAGTGCGAATCTTCTTAATTGAATTTCTCTTCTTGCGTTGGGAAGCTTTATTGTGGAAGAATTTTGTATTTTTGTCACCCTCTCTTAACCACAAAGCTCGTGATCTTTGAAGCCACAAGGTCTCTTCCAATTTGAAGCAATTGTTCAGCTCTTCTTCCACACTTTGAGCTTCCTTGATCACCCCTTCATTCTGGTTCCTACTTTGTAGCTCTTTCAATTTTTCCTTTAAATTCTTGATTTTCTTGCGTATATTACCAAACTCATTTTCGTCCCACTCCATAAGAGTTTGACCACAAATCTGAATTTTCTCTTCAAAATCACAACCAGCTGTTCTAACCTGCCATGTATCCTTCACCACCTTTTCTAGTTGAGGGTGTTGAAGCCACATATTCTCAAAGCGGAACCTTTTTCTTCTCTTAACCTGGTCTTCTAGATCAAGTGACTCAATATAAAAAATAATTAGAATAGGTACATGATCAGAGCAAAGACGGTGAAGATGTTTAACCTGAGAGACTGGAAAGAGAGCACACCACCCCTCGTTAACAAGTGCACGACCTAATCTTTCCTAAATATTATCTTCACCCTTTCTTCCATTTGACCAAGTGAAGTTATGTCCCGTAAAACCCAAATCCAACAAATTATATCTGCTAATAGTCTGGCGAAATAAATTCATCATATGATCATAGCGTACTGCACCCCCACTCTTTTCATGCGTCCACATCACTTCATTGAAGTTACCACAACACATCCACGGCTCATTAAAACTTTCTCCAATGCGGACTATGAGTTCCCACCTACGCCACTTATTACCATTTTCCGGCCAACCATAAATTCCAGAAAAGAACCATGGATCATTAACTTCTTTAGCATTAATTCTGCCAAGGATGTGATTTTTGGAAAAAGAGATAAGGTTGAAATCAGTCGACTCCTTCCATAAAATACAAATTCCTCCTCTACGTCTTCTACCCTCACCGGTACAGTCGACTGAAAAGCATCCATAGGTACTTAACCATCTCCGATTAAGTTGTTGCATTTGTTGTGAATTAAGGCGAGTCTCCATCAAAAAAATAATGTCAGGCTGCTCACTGGTTAGGATCTTTCTTAAAGCTAGAATTGTTGTTTGGTTCCCAAGCCCACGACAGTTCCAACTTAAGGTTTTCATGGCGACTGGCGGGGCTGGCAACTAGCCTCCGCCGTTGGTAGTTTATCATAGTCCTCCATCTCAGTCAAAACAAATTTACCTTTCTTTATAGAAGAGCCGACACTGGAATCATCTTCACATCTCCGTTCACACTTATTTCCTCTCAGTTGGTATGAGTGTGTAGTCGCAACTCATGACCCCAACTTTTTTCCAAATTCGAGCCCGACGTATGCTTAGTTGTTGTGCGGCCTGTGGTTTTTGAGAATTTTCCATCGTATTGTTTTAATTGTGTTCTAGGTTTGTAATACTTGAAAGCTGATGTGGGGAAAATTCTCAAGTATTCTGATGATGCGGCCTCATATCCAGACGGAAAATTGTAAGCGGCCTGGGAGCATAGCTTTTCCAAATTCTAAGCATACGAATTGTAAGCTATGCTCCCAGGCTGATGATGGAAAAGATGCATTCTGATGATGGGAAAATTGTAAGCGGCCTGGGATGCATCTTTTCCACCATCAAATGAAAGAGTATTCCCCAAATTCTAAGCATACGTCGGGCTCGAATTGTAAGCCGCATCATCAGAATACTAAGCATACGTCGGCCTGGGAGCATAGCTTACTGATAATGCGGCCTCATATCCACTTTTGTAAGCGAATTAACTATTTCCTCCACGTCTGCAAGTGATGGTTTTGTATTGGGTCCAATTTCCTCCTCATCTTGTGTGTCTGCAGATTTTTCTCTTCGATGGACTGCCTGTAGGCTTGGATTCAAAATATCTATCTCGCTTTCAGCGGGGGAGGCCCGCAAAAACTCCCCATACACCAAGTCACTTTGCTTCAAATGCTTCAATTCATCAGCCATCTGCAATGTTTCACATTCCCTTATACCGGCTCACAACACTTTCCTCGCATTCATCTATCTCCAGGACTTCAACCAAATCTCCCCCCTACTATGTTTAAAATCTGGTAAGATCTTATTGCCATGGGTAAATCATAAAGACGGATCCAGCATGGGGTTGTATGAAATTTCATTGCTGTGGGTGGTGTGGTGTTATTTGCAGGTTGCAACATGAAAAAATTGTTATTAAAGTGCTATGGTTCCATGGAAAGCACCTTCTCCATATCTCTCCAATGATTAAACTCAAAAGAAATCAGATTCGGAGCAATCTCTCTACAGGTCATACCTTTTCTTCGAGCCCATAATTTCTTCATTGTCTCTATGACCCCGAAAGTGTTGACACTTCTTGTAGTCGAGACCATACCAATTAGGCATAAGGAAACTCTTTCATTTACTTGGATATTATCCGTCGGAATCTGAATTGGTTCTTTGTCATTTTCTTCCTTTTGTGGCCGTCCCGAATTGGAGGCCATGAGATTTAGATGTAACAAAACCTGCAAACACCAAGAGCAGAACCCAAACAAGACAAAAGAAATCCACCGATGCTTAACACTTTGGAGAAACAATTAGGCAAAAATGACAGATTAACTCTCTTCAAAGGACCGTAAAAAAAACCACATAGCAAAGCAGAGAAAGCATGAAAGAGAAGGGAAAGTGAAGAATCACAGAAAATTAGAAACGACGACGACAAAACCCCAGGAAGGTACGAGAATCCTATAGAGGATACTAAAACCCCAATTAGACAGGGACTTTCATTTTCTGTTGGTTTTTACTTCAACCAATCCAATCGATCGAATTTTTCAGTCCAGTTTTGATTCGGTTCAAAACAACAAATCAGTTGATTTGGTCCGATTTATAAAATTCTGGCCAGTTGGTTTAACTGACCGATCATGCAAATTCTTTGGTATTATTGTAGGTGAAGTAATGTAACCAATATAACAAAAGTTGTAAGAATATAGGAACGAGTACATGTTTAGATCACGTTTGGTAGATGAGTCAGGATAAAAGCACATAAATTAACTTAAGACTTAATAATATAGGATAAGATAATCATTTATAACCTTCTGTGTGTATGGTAGTCAACATTAAACTCAAGGTAAATTAGCTTTCATATTTGGTTCTCAAGGTAAAACTCAAGACTAAATTTTAATCTTCTAATTCTACCCCTAAACTACTTTCAATCCAACACATAAGCCAAACACTTCAAACATGAACGAAAAAGATTGCACAAGGTAGCTAAACATGAAAAAATATCCAGCACAGTGTTTTGACATAATATTCAAATATTAAAAAATGTGAAGACGAGGTCATTTGCTATGCGACAAACAAGAACTAACTAGGAAGAAATTTAGCTAGTTTCAGATCTTTTGCACTACATAGTGATGTTTTCACCATCCATTTCCTTCTAATATCTTCAACTTCATGTCTCTACTATTGGAACTTCCTATGATTTCGCTCTTGCCAAATCTGATAGACAAGGATTGTCACAACAACTGTATAAAATTTTGTTTCCCAATCTTGAGCATTTCTCTTGAACAGAGACAATATTCACCATCACCATCAATCTAACAGCCTTGGTAGTCTTCTTGATTGCAACAATTAAATAGTGAAATTATACAACAAATCCCCCCCCCCCCCCACACAATACATACATAATCACAAAATGTGAAATTCTTAACTAGAAATAGGGATGAAATCAGATTTTCTAATATTCTATTCATTCAGATTTCCTCTGAATAATACAAACAAATAACAAAATGATGCTCATTCATTCTGAAAACAAAAACATAAAAAAAAAAGGTATATAAGAACATAGTTTATGAATATTCGAGCATCTGCTATGCAACAATCACACAATCAACTGAGGAGTAATCTACTAATTCAATTACCAAACTTCCCAAAATTGAAAAGTTAGTATGTTGTCTATAAGAAATCGAGCAATTAAAGAAAAATGATCAATCAATGGCGAAACAAATGTCAATTATGATCTGTAACCTTACGCAGATTCCTAAACTTGCAAACTACTGAAATAACTTATTATATAACAACCAATTCAACAATTTTTTTTTAATACCCATGCCACTTTTTCTTAGAAAGAAACATAGAACCCGATCCGGAAGTAGTATTATCTAGTCTTGAGTTACCGGGTGTTTGGCTGTGCTTAAAAGCTCCTTAAACAACTTATATGCTCCTAAATCCTTAATAGTGAAGACCTTATAAGCTATTTAAAAGAGCTTAAAAGCTTAGCCAAACACCATCTGAAATTATCCCCTTTTCTTGAATCACATGTCAAACGTTAGGGGTGAGCAAAACCGACCTGAACCCGCTAAACCGATCCGGACTTGTGGATTTGGGCCGGGTTGGAACTGACCCAAATAGTAAAACGGATCGGATTGTTTTTCCGGACCAGAGAAGTACTGGGTTAGTCCGGGTCTAAACCTACTTGACCCGCACCGACCCGTAGTAACTATATACTCCCTTCGTACTTTAAATAATGCCCCATTTACTGTTGGGCACGGGATTTAAGAAAGTTGGTAAAGTTATTGTGAGTAGGGTAAAAGTTAAATAGTAGGGGTAGTAGTGATGACAAAAAGGTAGTGATATTGACAAAAGGTAGTGATAAAGTTGTTGGAAGGTAGGTCCATTAGCAAATGAGTGTAAATAAATGAGATTCTTTAGGGTATATAAGTCCATAAAGTGAAACAAGGCATTTGATAGTGTACACTTGAAATATGGTAAATGGGGCATTATTTCAAATACGGAGGGAGTATAATATTAAGTACTATTTATTTTTATAATAAGAAATACATATATTTTTTCTATCATTTCATTTCCATTTCTCCAGCAGAAGTCAGAAAACCTACCCCCGTTCAAACTCGGGGTAGGATCCTCTACACTAGGGTAAGCCCACAACACCCTGTTGTGGCAAAAATAACGCCACCTCTTGGCTTTCTTCAATATACGTATTTTTTTTACGTGTCTTTTTCTTTTCAGTTTTTTTTCTTAATCTTTTGTCAGTATCCAGTTTTTGACAATTATTTTAGTTATATCAAATATGCTATAACAATTAATCCTAATTAATTAAGATGTTGATTTGAAAATTTGAAACTGTCAATACGTAAAATTAGGCGAATTCTCCCCTGAAACTAGAAACCGACGCGTCAGGCGCGTGGGATACACGGCCACGCAACTGACTACTTTTTTTATTTAATTCTTGTTTTTTTCCCTCCCTTTTTTTATTTACCTCTATTTTTGTTGTTTGTCACTTCTTCTTTGATAAAGATTCGAGCGAGGGGAGCCGAATGTCTTGGAGCGAGCCAAAGAATCCAAATTGTTGCCGTTAAGATTATCTTTATATTAGTAAGGAGCGAAGGCGGGGCTGTAATATCGGAGCCGAAGGTGGAACCAAAAAAAAATTGAAAAAAAAAACTAAAAAATAAAATAAAATTGATCAACGGGTCAAATGCGGTATCTAATAAGAGACGAGTCTCAAAGGAGACGAGCTCTTAAAATTATTAATTAATGAGGAATAAATATTCATATTGTGTAATCATGAAATAATTAATTAATACTTAAATGAGAAAAATACTAATTAAAAATTATCAGATAGGTAACATATTAAAAATTACAATAAAGTTATCCGGACATACTATGTTCGGACATAACATGTTCGATCAAGTAAAAAACTAATTTTACACAATTTTTTAATTAAAATTTTTCTCATTAATTTCGGTCATTTATGAATGTATTATAATACCCTTTTCGAATTTTAATTAGAAGAGAAGAGAAAATATTCATGTCGATGAAATATGATCTTAATTAATACAATTTTAATAACAAAGAGATTTCTTTGGGGGATGAGAAGTGAAATTTTGAGGGGGAGTGAATGTAGGGAAATACCAACAGTTTTTTTATTGATAGAACCGTTTATATCCGGACATGGTATATCCGAATAACATCGCCCTAAAAATTATTCAAAAACATAATCTTAATACTAAAAAAGAAGAAAATAGATGAAGGGAGGATTAAGAAAATTGAAATGCGATAATGCGATAAATATGAAAAGGCAAAAGCAAAAAGAAAAGAAAAGGAAAGAAGAATTTAAAGGAAAAAAAAAAACAAACTATTACGTTTGATGCACAAATCAGTGCGTTTAATGCACTGTAGGGGATCCCTCTCTCCCTTCAAACTCAACCGCGCCGCTCTACTCTCTATCTCTCTCAGTGTCTCTTTCACTCGCAACCCCACCGGCGCCGCCGCTCTCCCTCTCCGTCACTCCGCCGCCGTCACTCCCTCTCTCCCTCTCCGTCACTCCGTGCTCACGCTCTCCCTCTCCCTCTCCCTCTCCGTCACTCCCTCTCCAGTCTCCGCCGTTGTCTCCTCGCCGGCAGCCGCCCTCTCTTTCTCTCTTGTCACCGGCGCCGCGCCGCCGCCGCATTTAATTTCACGATATTAAGGTCCTTTTTCTCTACCCTCTCTCTCCAGTCCCCTCAATTGTTTCTGATTGGTTATGTTCTCCTATGGTTCTTATATGTATGTGTGTGTAATGTATTACTCATATTATATGTGCATAGGAAGCGGTTCACTTAAAAAGTTATTCCAGAGTTAACTAGGAACGTATCATTGGCCTAGTATATCCAATCGAATTGATAGTGAAATTTATAATTCTGAATTAATCATAGATAAAAAGGCATAGTAATGGAAATTAACCCTCCATGGTTCATCACATTATTCGACAGAAAATTAGGGAACAAATAAACTTTGAAATGCTCAATAAACTTTTGGTGAACAAATATAATGTTGGCAAGTAGTAAAGTCTGAAGGTGTAAATAGATTGGGTAAAGTAGTACCTACATGAGCTATTTTCGAGTTTGGAAGTAGTATTGTAAAGTTCCCAAAACACCAAAGTCAAGATACTAATTAAAGGAGGGAGTTCTGTTTGAGGATGAGATGGTGTAGGAAGAAGGTGAATGAGATGAGAGGATGCAAATGAAGCATGTGAAAACATACATGTTAACAAGCATCCATGGAATAAAATTAAAACAGCTAATGAATCCATTCTTCTTCTGCTTCTTCTTCAACGTTGTCTACTAGACATCCAGTCCCTACAAAAAGAGACATATATATATGTTGTAACATGAGCAAATACAAAACTATGAAATTAATAATGCTGTGCATCTGAACAAACAAACATATATACATGCCACGCCGCCGCCGCATTAATTAATTTTGCCGAATTGATTGTTTTAGGTTGTTTTTTTTAGTGTTTTCACTTTTTTCTTCTTCTTGATTCGATAGTTGAGGGTGGTGAAAGATATCTAAATCATCTCAAATCAGGATACTAATTAATCAAAGCCCTCGAGTTTTAAAAACTATACATATAATGTGTTGCAAATTTGTTAATTGTAATAGTATCTTATTAATTGCAAATTCTGCAGATGATGGCATAAAAGCAGTTTTGCTAATTTTAAATTAATATCATAATGTGTGCAGGTTCTTTTTTTTTTTTTTTTTTTTTTTTTTGCAGATTTTTGTGCGTGCAGATTTTAACTGAATCATTGAATGAATCAGATTTTTGTGCTTTTTATTTTAATTTTTTCTTGACTTTAGAACTTCTTCTGTCTAACTAAGAGAAACAACAATGGAGTCATCTTCTTCTGCAAAACCCTCTGTGGGCCCACCGCCCAATCCCCTGCTCTCTCTCTCCACCTTCTTCCACGGTGTCGGCACTCAGCTCGCCACTCGACTCGACAACGCCAAGCGGTTCGCCGGAGCTGCTCTGCCGGCGTTTTTGCCACCACGGCCGCGGCCGCTATCCTTGCCTTTCGCTTCCGTTTCACAGCGCCAGGGGAAGCAGTCCGCCGCCACAGAGGCGGCGGCGCTCAATTCGGAGCATGTAGCTAGGAGGCTCGCCGGAACTTCGGTATATACGGTGAGCAACACGAACAACGAGTTCGTGTTGATTTCTGATCAAGATGGCATGAAGTCTATCGGATTGCTTTGTTTTCGGAGAGAAGACGCTGAAGCTTTTCTCGCGCAGGTATCAATATTGATAATGAATGGTTATTTTTGCCAAATATGTGTTAATTGATGAATTTTCAGCTGTATATGTGTTTGTACTATTAATTTCAAGTCATAATGCTGTTGAGGAATCACGTTCTTTGTAGTTTATTCGTATGGATTGATTCATGGAGATGTGGTTATAATGCTCAAAAATTGAATAATGTTCAGATTGGATCCTCTATTGCATTTCGGTGCTGTATCTCCTATTGCACTAATAAGAGAACAACACGTGGTGTGATTATGGGATTAAGATGTAGGGAATATATTTTCCATATATATACCCTAAATCTTGTAATACCACGTGCCGTTCCCTTAGTCATATCACATGTCGTTCCCTTATTAATGCAATAGAACATGCAACATGGGAATGTAATAGAGGATCTCATTTGAATGTTTAATGTTGGTTTGCTACAATGTTTGATTTTGTAGGTAAGATCAAGAAGAGGTGAAGTGAAAGGCGGGGCGAAGGTGGTGCCAATAACTCTTGACCAGGTTGGTATTACGCGTAGGTTGTTGCAGGATCCATTTTCGGGGGCTAAATTTTCTTTTGTTGGCATTTTAAGTTATGTTGTTGATATTGAGAAGGAATGTGATGGATTTGATGTTAGTGAGGTGACTAATGGAAAGCAGAATTGACCAAAGAATAGGAGTGCATTCTAAGATAGTCTTGAGATGTGTAAATATGCAAATTTTGAGCTGAAAATATGACCCTCTACTTTGACTATCTAAAGAAGAACTTGCAATCATCGGAAATATATGGACTTTTCTAAAGGAATGTAGGCAAGAACTATATGGGAAGTTTTGGAAAGTTCATTGTAGGAATGCTTGAGTTTATAAAAATTCGACTTTTTAAAAGTTGCTAGAGAGACTTTGGTAAGAATTTGTGGAATGATAGTTGTGTCTCACAAGCTGCTGAAACTCTTCCCTTTCTGTCTCACCTTGGTGAGCTTGAGATTACCAAAGCTAGATCTCTCTGCCTATCACTATAATTTTGTGTAAGCTTTTCATTAATATAATTGTTTTTTTGTAGAAAATACTTGTCACAAGGGTAATTAACCTCTATTTTAAGAAAGAAGGTTGGTTTGTTGCAATTTTAAAAAATTTACACTGTCCCCTCAACTGACCATATTTAGGAGCTGATTTTGGTCCTTTACTGTTTGCAGGTTTACATGTTGAAAGTTGAAGGAATAGCATTCAGATTTTTACCGGATCCTGTTCAAATAAAGAATGCGTTGGAGGTCAGTGTTAGAGTTGCTTGCATGAAATAAAGAATGTGTTGGAAAAATACTAAACAACACAAGGAAAAGAAAGTGAGAGAAAGGAATGGTTGGAGAAGAATAAAATAGGTAATAGTAGTAGAAAGCAAGATCACGGAAGACTCTGTAGGAAAATCGATAAAAGTTTTGGAGCGAGTTCTGATATGCTCTTTGCGATACAAACCCCGTCACAGTAACAGAACAAAAAGCTTTTTTATTTATTATTATTATTATTATTATTATTATTATTATTATATATTTTTAAATCGAACCCAAAATAAAGGTCAAATATATTCATGACTCATCACTCATGTATGCTTGTTATCAATCTTAAGACTTCACTTTCTTGCTAATTTTATTGAGTAATGAAAATTTCAATTCTCATCACATTCACGCTGACATGATTCACATTCGTTTCTGATTAGATAAGAGCATCAGATGTCAAGAGTGGATTTGATGGAGTTCCTGTTTTTCAGGTATCAATTAGTGAATACATGTACTCTTTGACACATTCCCCATGAGAACGACCAGTTGTATTTATTTTACACTTGAACGGCCAACAAGTTATGTCTTGTCTTTCTTATCATTGCTTGTTTTAATCAGACTTACTCGGAATTTGTCATTTGCAGTCAGACCTCCTAGTTGTAAAGAAAAAGAACAAGCGATATTGCCCTATTTATTTTCAGAAGGTACTCTTTTTTGTGTGTGTGTGTGTGTGTGTGCGTCTGTATCTGATACAGTTTGAAAGAATTATTTGAAGCTGCTCGAATTGCCTCAGCGAGTTTATTTTACTGTGCAGGAAGATATAGAGAAAGCGCTGTCATCGGTGTCGAGGGCTTCCAGAGGACCTGGTCTTTCTCAGCACATCTTGGTATTACAACTTGTTACCCACTATCGCTCTAACTAACACACGATACAACTTCCCTTCACGGCATGACTGAAAAAAGAAAAAAAGAAAAAAAAGAAAAGAAAAAGAGCCCTTAAGTTTTTTCTTGATCATGTGCAAATACTTTGAGGCTGGATCTATGTGGTAGACTGATTGTGAGTCCACATGTCTCTGACATCATAGATTTCTCTAACTTTATGTATTTACTGCTTTCTGAAGCAAAAACATTGAATTAGAGTTCTGAAACTAACAATATATTTTACCTTTTCTAGTGTTTTGACTCGTTTTTCATGGGCCAAAACTGATATCTTATTTATATTGGACTGATTCGTGGTGTTCATGATTAGGTTAATTGGAGCTTTCAACTTGTACAATGTTCTCAATAAAGTTAAAAAAATCGATTGTTTGTTGTATGAACTGAAGAGCTATGGACCTACGGATTAAATGAAGCTCAAATATACCCGAGTTGGTTCAATCTATGTTCTGAATTATATAATATCTACCTGGGATAATGCATAATACTGAGATGGTAGCTAAATACATAAGAAGTATAGGCCAGATAAACAATAATGAAAATGAGGACAAAATCACCCATTTAATCTCGGTGCTGTCTTAACTCGTATCATTTTGAATTTCGTTTTTAGTTAATTTCGTGTTTGAATATTGACAGGTCGGGAGTTTGGAGGATGTTCTTAGGAAAATGAAGGTAATAAGCCTCATAACTTCATACGTTTGATACAAAATGGGATTCAAATGACTTACTGCAACGTTCGTTATGGCAGATAAGTAAGAAGAACTCAGGCTGGGACGACTTAATATTCATTCCACCTGGTAAAAGCCATTCTCAGCACATTCAAGAGGTTGCAAAAGTATGAGATTGATTGCAGACTGAACTTCCAATTGATTATACAGCGAATAGGTGAGTAAATGCATGTTCACATTTTCTCAATTTTATGTTATTCCTAAAGTCGATTTGCAAATCTTGGTCCCTCTGCCTCTGCCAGCTCATGACCATACGTTATCTTCTGCTCATCCCCGTAAATTGTTGCTTGGCTGGTTATAGACGGACTTTTAACTGAGAATTGAGTTCCCTTTCTTCTTCCCTCTTATTAGTTCCTCTTTCTGTTTGACATATTTCTACCTTTTCTACTTCCTTACCTCACCTCTCAAAATGCACAACATCATCTATGCTACTTCAAGCAATGCTCATGATTATGCATACTTGAAAATGTACAATATCATCTACCACCTTTTTCGTGATCATCTTTTTCCTTGATGTTTGATTCTGCGTTAGGGACGAGAATCATTGACCGATGATTGGAGAACTCGGTAACTCGATTATTTTGCTGAAGATAAAAAGTGATGATAATTATTGGCAGTCTGCTATCTTAACTTTTGTTTACAGGTAACTGTCAATCATTTAAAAGCTAGGAAGCACGGGGACGTCAGTTTTCTGGACGTATGCATCCCGGGTACGTCCCAGGGACGATACGTGAGAAATACGCGTAAAATACGTCCCCGGGGGCGTATTTTTTATGTCCGATTTTTAAATTATTTTTTAAATATTAAATACGTTTAAAATACGGTCAAAGATGTATTTTGACTTTAAAATACGTTTTTTTAATAAATTTAAAAGTTTTAAAGCTGAAACCCTAAATATTGCGCCTCGCTGCCTCCACACTTATTATTCACGTTCGCGCCACTCTTCTCCTCAAACCCACACCACTCGCCGTCGCGCCGACCTGCACCACCTCGCTCGCCGCTCGCCGTCGCCGTCGCCGTCGCGCCGCCCTGCGCCAACCCACCGTCGCCGTCGCGCCGCCCACCGTCTCCCTGTGCCAAGGTATTGCTCTAATTCTTCTAATCTGATTTATTTTGCAGATGTTGGGGAGTTACCCTCGCATGTCCCATCAGCAGTTAAGAGTTCTACTCCTAAATGCATTTATAACTCCATTTTGTTGATTTATCTCTTGATGAGCCAAGAGAGTGTTGTCTTCAACGATGAAGATATGAGGGAAGAGAAAGAGGAAGAGGAAGCGGAGGAGGAGGAGGAGAATGAGAATGAGGATGATGAGTGAAGAGGGCAAACATTTTAGTGTGTTTTTATTAAGTATTAATTATTAAGACTATGAGTGAAGAGGGCAAACATTTTAGTTGTGTTTTGCTTATATTAGTGGTGAATTATGAATTTATAATATATATAAAATATATTTTAAATAAAAAAACCAAAACGTATTTTTCAGTATCATGATTTTTAGAAAAATGACGAATTTACGTCCCCGTATCGTATCGTATCCTGTATTCGTCCCCATGCTTCTTAGTTTAAACGAAATAATTTTTTTGTGGGAATTTGCTGGCGCTATTTTTTGTGCGCATTAGGTAAATCTAGCTTCTGTGTGATAGTATGCAAATTTTTTTTAGTTAATTATAAGTCTTAATTGTGAAATATATCCAATTTCACTTTTTCTAAATTAGTTATATCCACTTGTTGGAAAACAAATTAGTTATGTCCATGTCTGGTATGAAGAGACCAATTTACCCTTGATGTTGTATTGTTTATATTATATCTCTTACACATTAGGTACGATTTCACTTGTTTCATACTTTTACTCTCATTAACCGAAAATGATTGTGATGTTAGGGTATGGAAGTTAGCAAAAGTGGTCAATAATTAGATAATTAGTGTTGCAATGATTAGTTTGTCTAGGGTTTACTCAAAACAGATTTTCCGATACTATATGTAAACCATAAAAAACAACCAAAATTATATGAAATAAAAACAAAAAAATATTTAAACATTACAAAAATAACCAAAATTATATGAATTGATAAATCTATTTAAACCCGCTCGGCTAAATGTATAATATTGAAAGATCCCACTCGAGATTATTGAAGATCCCACTCGAGCGGGATCTTCTAAATTTCGAGCGGGATCATTCCATGTTGAAGGATAAATATTATTGCGAATAAATTCTTAATTAATTACGCAATTTTTAATAAATTAATTATATAATAATATTGAATACGTAATAACTAATTAACTTATTAAAATAAAAACAGTAAAATATGTATAATATAAAATTAAATATAATTATATCAATTTGACAACTTTTGAGAAACCCCGCTCGGTTAATTCATATATATTGGAAGATCCCACTCGAGATTATTGAAGATCCCACTCGAGCGGGATCTTCTAATTTTCGAGCGGGATCATTCGAAGGTGAAGGATAAATATTATTTCGAATAAATTTGTAATTAATTACGCAATTTTTAATTATATTAATTATATAATAATATTGAATACGTAATAACTAATTAAATTATTAAAATGAAATTACTAAAATATATAATATATAACATTAAATATAATTATAGCAATCTGACAACTCAACTTAAATCCCGCTCGGTTAGTTCATAAATTTTGGAAGATCCCACTCGAGGTTTTTGAAGATCCCACTCGAGCGGGATCTTCGAATTCTCGAGCGGGATCTTCTGTTTCGTAAATCTAAATATTATTAGAAACTAATTATTAATTAATTACTCTATTTTTAATTAAATTAATAATATAATAAAATTGACCAACTATTAAGTGATTTAAATTAAAATGAAAATATATGTAAACTATATTAGAATAAGTAATTAAAATGAAAATATATGTAAACTATAGCAATTAAATTGAACAATAATCCCGCTCGTGTGTTCTAACAAGAAATGAAGATCCCACTCGATATTATTGAAGATCACACTCGAGTGGGATCTTCATTTTTGTTAAGTTTGTACGAGCGGGATATATAATTATTTTGCAACTAATAACATTATTTAATTTTTTATATAGTTTACATATTTTTTGGATTGTATTGGTATATTAATTCGTAGATTTTAATAATTTGTATACAGTATGTGATAATAATTGTACTATTCAACTGAGTGTGATAGTAATCGACACTGGTGGATGTGAAAATTCATCTGTAAATATTCACGTGAATGGTATTTCACCATTGATGTAACAATTTTACTTTCACGTGAATTTGTACAATTTCACTCACCCAATTGATTGAATGAATGAATGAATGAATTCTATAAAAGTGGTAGCAGAGATGAATCTTCAAACACCACAACCATCAAAATATTTTGTACTCCTCGTAAAAAATTATCACAATATGGAAGAATGGAAATATTTCAACATCAAATATGGTGGAGAATGGCACGATTGTGAGTATGTGGGCGGTTCAGAATCGGTCACTCAAGTTCTTGCTGCCACTCCAGCTCTTATCAATTTGAAATATAACATCGATGTGCTGATGCGTCGAAATTCGATGAGCACTCGGTACGAAATTTTATTATTTATCTCATGCTCGAAGTGGTCGCACTGTGAAGATTCTCTTGAGCACAGATCAACAATTTGCTCAATTGTGCATGGCGTCCCGTCCAACCGTATATCTCATCCACAGCCAAATAGATGTGTATGTTCCATATTTCGAAGAACCTGGGGCGTCATCCTTTCAATACGACCAAGGGCAGCCGTCGTCATTTCAATACGACCAAGGGCAGTCGTCATCATTTCAATACGACCAAGGGCACACGTATTCTGATGAAATGGAGCGTATCCAACAACAAATCAATTCTTAGGATTTCTTTTCCAACTTATATCCTAGTGGGTATAATTACGAAGCGACGTCCACGTATCACGTACCTGTTGTTCCGGATTGTCATTTTCTAGACAACGAAGATGATGAACCACAATGCACTGTCGAGTTGGATTCAGACGATGAAGATGTTGACAGTGCTGATCTCCAAACTGATAGTGAAGCATCTGAAGACTGGACTGAGGAAGGTTTACGCGATCTTACTATGGTGGAGCACAGTGCATGGATTCGTCCCAGTGCAACGACGGACGCGTGCGATCTAACCAACTGGTTAGTTCTGGTGATTCCGCCCGATGCAACGATTTCTCTCATAGCACGTGATCCTGACCTGACAGATGATGATGAGTTGCGTGTTGGTGCTGTTTTCTACAGCAAAAAAGAGATAAATATTGCAGTCGGAACGTGGCACATGGAGAGAGGACTTGAATTCAAAACTCCGAAATCAGATTATATTAGAATGAAGTTCTTATGCAAGTATCCGAATTGTCCATTTGAGTTGCGTGCAGCCTCACGTGGGACGAATACTTGGATAATACACAAGTTCATTCCTGAGCATTCATGCATCCGTCAGCTACGACGTGCCGCTCCGAGGAAAATCAAGATGGATGTTGTTGCAACTTACGTGGAGCGAAAAATCAGAACCAACTGTAAAATCATGGAGCCAAAGGCCATTATGGAGGAGATGTTACGCGAGTTCGGTATCACCATCCGTTATGATTTGGCGTTGCGAGCACGGCATTACGCAATACAAAGTATATACGGAGGGTATGTTGAATCCTTCCAGTTGTTGCCTGGCTATCTTCACATGCTCAAAGAATCAAATCTCGGCACGCTGACTGATCTTGAAGTTGGAAATGATGGGAGATTTGAGCATTTGTTCGTGGCTCTCGGCGCCTGCAGACTCGCGTATCCATTCAATATGAGACCTGTGATAGTTTTGGATGGCACTCATCTGAAGTGCAAGAATAGAGGTATTTTATTTGTCGCTATGACGAAGGATGCCAACGAGCATGTTTTTCCACTGGCGATAGGCGTTGGCCCAATCGAGAATGATATATCTTGGAGATGGTTTCTATCCCGTTTGAAAATGGCTTATGGCGAGCTTAGAGATACATTGATTGTCTCTGACGCACATGTCTCCATAGCGAACGCTGTCAATGAGGTGTTTCCAAATGCAGTTCACGGTCTTTGCTACTATCACTTGTTGAATAAGTTGACGTGTTATGGGAAAGTTGTTGTAAGGTTGTACGAACGAGCTGCTTTTGCATATCGCACTTCAATTTATGATAAGGCAATGACCTCTATTCAACAAGAAAGCCAAGGCGCATACGACAAACTAATGAGAGTTGGACCAAAGAAGTGGGCTCGATGCAAGTGTCCATTGCCGCGTTATAGCCATCTCACTTCAAATGCAGCAGAAGTGTGGAATCATAGAGTAAAATGGGCTCGTGGTCTCCCTATATGCTCAATGCTTGACGCTATAAGGTATATTATCGAGCAATGGTTCGATGAGAGACGAAATTTGCCCAAAGGGGACGATGAAGTTGTCACTCAAGAGGCGGCTAAGAAGATGACAGAATCAATGAATAAGTCATTTAGGTACGATACGAGTGGTGGAATCGGCTTGGTGTTCAACGTGGGTGATGGTAGAAGAAATTGGAAAGTTGATCTCAATTTACACACTTGCACATGTTGTGAATTTCAAGATGATGGATTGCCGTGTTCGCATGCTTTTGCTGCTATCCGGTATGTTTTATTGCTTCAATTTGCATACCCATACGAAATTATAATTACAATTATTAAAAAGTTATAATTAACATTATTGTTAAAAAATGTAGAAAAAATGTTGATGATGTATACCAATATGTGCAATGGTACTACAAACGAGAAGCTTGGGACGAAGCTTATCAATATCCTATACATCGTGTTCCACACGTAGAGGATTGGGATATTCCAGTTCAAGTGGCCAATATCTTGGTCTTGCCTCCCGTAATCACTTCACAGGCAGGACGGCCGAGAACTAATCGGCGAACATCTGCATTAGAGAGAACTAGCCGGAGACAAACCACAAGGCAAGAAGCAGAATCATCGACAAATCAACGTCGGAGGAGATGTGGTAATTGTCGTGAAGAAGGTCATACGCGTAGACATTGTAATCGGCTTTAACAATCTACCATTAATCGTAACTATGTTGTTTGAATTTATATAATTTATTTGTCTTGGAAAATGTATTTTTTATTACTAGAAGATTAAATTTAAACAATTTTAAAAAAATGCATAACTTATACGGTTAAAAAAATCATAACTTAATATTTACATAATAAATTTAAATAACAATTATATTTATTTTTACATCTTCTATATCCCACTCGTGAAAACCGATATCCCGCCCGGAACTTAAGGAATTATTTTTAGATCCCGCTCGAGTGGGATCTACATAGCTCGAGCGGGATCTATGTTTTTTGCATTTAAATAATTTATTTGAGTTCGATAATGTATTTTCTATTACTAAAAAAATGAAATTTAACGAATTTTAAAAAATGAATACATTAAACAATTAAAAAAATAATAACTTAATATATATATAATAAATTGAAAGAGAAATTATATTTCTAGTTACAATGTTTAAATCCCACTCGTGTAGGTTTAGATCCCGCTCGGCAACCCTAAAAATTATAGAGATCCCGCTCGAGTGGGATCTCTAATAAACTCGAACGGGATCTTCTACTATTCAATTTATATTATTTATATGAGGTGGAAAATGATATATTTACTACTATTATGTTAAATTTAATCACATTTTAAAAATGCATGTGTTATTTGATTAAAAAAAATCGTAACTAAATATATATAACTTTAATTTCACAAACAAATATATTTTGGACTGAAAAATTAAAATCCCACTCGTTTAGGTTTAGATCCCGCTCGGTCTCCTTGAATATTATTTGAGATCCCGCTCGAGTGGGATCTCTATAAAACTCGAGCGGGATCTTTTTCTATTCATTTTATATAATTTATTGAAGTGGAAAATGAATTATTTACTACTATTATGTTAAATTTCATTACATTTAAAACAATAAAATGCATGGATTATGTGATGAAAAAAATCTAAAATTACTAAATCAAACTAAATCATAATATAAATATAGTCTAAAGATCGAAATTCAGTACAATAAATATTGTTCCAATTCTAAAAAAAAAAGAAAAGTGGTACAAAGCTCTTAAGCTGGTCGACAAAGTTCATATATAGCACATGCCATCCTTAGTCTGTATGCTGTAGTGCGAGCTTGCCCCCATGGTATGGATGGACGCCCAATAATCATTCTTTCAACTTGCATCAGTGCAAATGGAGCGCAACTGTGACTGTCT
The DNA here is from genome assembly GCA_029490685.1 of Schizonepeta tenuifolia. Classification (NCBI taxonomy): domain Eukaryota; kingdom Viridiplantae; phylum Streptophyta; class Magnoliopsida; order Lamiales; family Lamiaceae; genus Schizonepeta; species Schizonepeta tenuifolia. The sequence goes on along the minus strand of CM055960.1, from coordinate 17,755,225 downwards.
CTTTGCTTAAATTGATGATCAATGTCAGCCACTACCAATTGCAATGGATCATGGATAGCGGTGCGCCCAATACGATTATGTTTCCAATAGAAGGCATGGCTAAGCACTACAGGCCATAAAACTAGCAGTGGTTTCAACCTATCAAATCGCATTTGTTGCACTGCTGGATCAAGATTGTAGTACATGGAGTCGTACAGGGTCGCCGTCCATGACAACATGTCGATACTAACCACCACGAAGTGTGTACTTACACAACACACTAGTATGACCTTCACAAAATGGACATGGAAGCATAACTCAATTAAATCTACTACATTATAACAAATAGTTTTCAACAAATTACTCAAAAATCTAAATTCACTTACTTGTGTTGCATCAAACATTGAGGTATGTGACGCTCCAGCGTCTTCTCTTCCGTGGATGGTAAATAGTATGCTTGGGGCAGGCTGGTACTGCCTGTCACTGGTTCTTCCCAAATCCCAGTCATGTTCGAGCGAACCCTGTTTCATCAATAATATTTTACCCAATTTATCACTCAAGACAGTGTTGTTGAAATTAATAGTAAAAAGCTACTTACGAAGACACTCGTGTCTAAGATGACTGTGTTCCTAAAATTCACACCAAGCTTCATCCCATCATCTGCCTTCAATCGCAGGCGCAGATTCAATAAGTACAAATCAACGGCCTACAAAAGATGGTTAGATATTATATTAAATTAGTAACAGAAATTAATGATAGCCATCTAACAGAGTACAAATTTACTTACCCCGGCAAGGACATCAATTTTTGGATTTAAAAGCTCCATAAACCATGCGTGATCAAGTTCTACACCACTATCTTCAATAATCATCTTGCCACTCGACGGACCGTTGCAAAAATTTTGGAATTCTTCAACCAGGTCATCTGCCAGTGGGATCGGTGCAACTTCGGCTTGAAATGGCGTAGAAACTGAGGCTGCAAGCTTTTTCTTTCTAACCCCTTTCCGTTTAGGCTGTTTAACGGCCGCTTCTTCTGGTTGATAGCGATCAAGTGGGACAGCAGGGATAGCACTAATTGGCACTTCTTGTGAATGTTGCATTTGAGAACGATCTTGAGCGAGTGATTGTTGAAACGAGCTTCCAATAATCTACAAGGACAAAGTATTAGAATAATTCAAACATAATTAAAAAAACTGATTTGATAATAAAATCTTTACATTACCTCTCCCAAGTGACTCCACATATCCATCTGATGACCACTTCCGAACATGAAATGCCGAGGCAGATCATGATGCGTACTAACGAACTGTCCTTGCGGCCGATATGCCGTACCAAATTCAGGCATAGAAAATCAGGCCGGAGTGAATGGCTCAGTAGTGTATGGGGTGAAAATGGGCGGGGTAGTACAGGGCACAGTGAATGGTTCAGTACTGTATGGGATGGAAGTAGATGGCAAAGAGGATGGTTCATAAGTGTATGGGATGGAACTGGGCGCCGTAGTAAAAGGCACGGTGGTGGGCTCTGGTGGTGGTGAGTGGAAGATGGGCTCCTGCCGAGGCCGAGTTGTAGGTTCATATGCAGGAGAACGTCGGGATGTTCCACATCGCATTTGATCCATCAAGTCCCCAAACCACTTGGCAAACCGAGGTACCCATCTCTTGTCCATCTTGTCCAGGAGCCGATCCTCAGATTTTTCCAGTTCCTCTCTCATCCAACGACGATCATTGTATCGGCGGTGGTGCTCGCCCCCACTGCTGGAAGATGATGATGCAACTTGTTGGGATGCAGCTTTTGCAGTTTTGCGAGTACGCTTCCCCTTATCTTGTGGCTGAATTTGAGGCTCCTCGTCTGAATTGTCGGCCTCAACATAGCTAGCACCCGCTCCATGTGATCGTCTGGGCCTTGAAGCTTCATGTGTCGGGTTAGCCTCTTCAGCAAAAATTGCTTCCGTACGGGGACGAGAAGGAAACTGGTCACCATCCCTTAGCGGATTGCTGGGCGGGACAAACCCAATATTGAGAGCATTTGGATATTGAGTCGACTGCCAGTAAAACTTCATCGACTCGTCGTCAGAAACAGCAATCGGTGTCAAATTGGGCTCCTGTACAAAAACAAAATGGATATTAGATATGGCGTATTGTATAAGAACAGCAAAGTATTAAGAGATAAAAAAATTAATTTATTACCAGTTGAGAAAAAAGTGGTCCAAGATCTGTTGTAGGTCTGCTTCTAAACCTCCATTTAAGGCATCTGGGAGCCCCGGTCGGGTCATCAAGTCTTGCAACGGCTTCCGCTAAATCTGGCATGACTTCTAGAGACCACACATGAAATGCCCACACTGCACCATAGAAGTGATATTTCTTTGTATTCTGCACATTGGTGATGTAGTGCTTCAAATTCAAGTATGAATATGCTCCCCATGGAAAATTATTGAACAGATTCAAATCATCAACCAATTTCCAAATCCATTGCGGAACCAATTTCTTCATGTCTCTACCGAGTATTACCGCGTACGCCACTATAACATGAGCCGCGCCGAGGTACAAATCAACACATACATCACCATTTCGATCGGCAATGGGCGCTCGCGTGTTCTTAAATCGCTCCAGTAAGGCATTCCCAGTGATAGGCATACCGTTACAGAACCGTCGATAAACCTCCACATCCGATAAATCGTAGTCATCTGCCGGATTAAAGCTCGACTCGCCAAAGCTCAAACCAGTCACCAAAGCATATTCTTCAATAGAAAATCGGAGGTTTACGCCGTTGATATGGAACCACATCTCGTGAGGCTGAGAACATGGATAGTTGATCTCACGTGACAGTACGTGATGCACAGCCATCCCGCATTTCTGCCCAGGCTCCCAATAGACAAAATGCCCGAAGCATCCATTTATAAATCTCTCGACCAACTCTTGACCACCGACCTCATACAAAACCCTTCTGACATCTTCCAAAACACCAATCTTATAATACGTGCTAATAGTAGAACTACGGTTGATAGAGTCGGGCCTCTTGTATGTAATCTATGCACAAAATCAAAATAACAATTCATTACAAATAAAATAAAAAATAATTCGATACATAATCCAAAAAAAATTACACAACTTCTTATAATAATCCACAAATAAAAATTGATTACATTTAAATACGCATATTTTTTTAATCCAATTAGTCGACTAAAATAATATAAAACTAAAGCAAATTGACAATTTTCTACGCAAATGGAAACTATTTTTTTTAACCATCAAATTATTCGACTAAAATAATAATTATTATATATTGTTTATTTTAAATTAATTTCATCCAAGAAAAACAAAGATCCCGCTCGGACATGGGTCCCACAGAAAATTCCGCCCGAGCGGGATATACAACCCACCGAGCGGGATCTTCTTCACGGTGAGCGGGATTTCATATACGAGTGAGATTTCATATAATTATATTAATATGGGATAAACTACACTACAAACCTAAAACATATGATTTTAATTTTGTACACACAAAATCGAAACGCAAAAAATAAACAACAAATCAATCAACAATTAATTCAACAAATAATGCAACTAATAATTTAACTAATAATTCAACAATTATTAATTAATATAAAAAAATCGGCTAACCTCTAAAGACATTTTGACGGTGGAGTGGAGGTGAGGAACGAAGATCCCGCTCGCCGCAGCTTGTTTTTCGACGGTGAACAACGGAAGATTTTTGCACGGTGAAGGGTGGAGGCGGTGGAGTAAGATGAATTGTATATAGGGCGAGATTTATTAGGGTGTTTAATGTCGTGCGTGATGGGCGGGATTTGTGATAGAATTGAAGATATATATAGATGATATATATTGGCGTGATGGGCGGGATTTGATGATAGCAAATTTAAGATATATATAGATGATATATATCGAATATTGAGTAATACAAAGATATGAGACAAAAATTTGAGTCAACCCATATTCTTCAACCAGTGCATGTGATGCAATGTCATATCTCACAAGCATGCGCGAATATTTTGGAAAATTTGAATTAATACCTTATACGATTAAAAAATTCATAACATAATATATATAATAATTTTGAAAACAAAAAATATATATTTTTACGAATTCTAAATCCCGCTCGTAAAAACATAGATCCCGCCCGAAAATTTTGGAATTATTTTGAGATCCCGCTCGAGTGGGATCTACATAACTCGAGCGGGATCTATATTTTTTGAATTTATATAATTTATTTGAGTTGAAAAATATTTTTTTATTACTATAAAATTAAATTTTAATAAAATTTAAAAAATAATACCTTATACGATAAAAAAAATTATAACTTAATATATATATATATATATAATATATAAAAAATAAATATATTTTTTGTATGTCTTCTACATCCCACTCGTGAAAAATTAGATCCCGCCCGCAAATGATGGATGTATTTTGAGATCCCGCTCGAGTGAGATCTACATAACTCGAGCGGGATCTATGTTTTTTAAATTTATATAATTTATTTGCGTTGGAAAATGTTCTTTTTATCACTAGAACATTAAATTTAATGAAACTTATAAAATTAATACCTTATATGATTAAAAAAATCATAACTTAAAATGTATAAAATAAATTTCACAAAATAATATATTTCTGTCCACTTATTTTTAATCTCACTCGTCAAACACTAAATCCCGCTCACATATTATTGAATTATTTTCAGATCTCGCTCGAGTGGGATCTACATAACTCGAGCGGGATCATTTTGTTCAAATTTATTTAATTGTTAAAATATACTTTGTTCTTACTATAATGCTATCATTATCAATTAAATAAAAAATTAATATCAAATTACATTAAATACCTAACGAAAAAAAAATAATAATATCAGGGTTTTAACTCTTTAACGTGAACATGTGGGCGGGATTAGGGTTTTAAGTCTACTCTCACCTACCTCTCCAATCTAACCTAATTAATTCATAAAGTAGCAACATAATCTTTGTCTTTCCAATTCCCCATGCAACATACGGTTGAAGTGATGTTTTTTTTGTCATGTTTCAATTATTTTAAGGGTATTTAGGTCAAATTGAATATAACTAATTTGGTTTTCAATAAGTGGATATAACTAATTTCAATATATACTAAGTGGATATAACAAATTTTTACTCTTAATTATAATAGCTGTTGATGTAGATTACTTTTTAATTAAATTTGGCCTTGCATTCAATTGATTGTAACATGGAAGATTTAACAACTACATGTAACATGAGGTGGAGTGTTGCTTTAAATTAATTTTTCATTACAAGAAAAGAAATTTCCTTTTTTTCTGATTCACAAATTTCCTGCTTTTATTGTCTTGTTGACATTTGTTGCCAAATGTGTTAGTGAAGTTAATGGTGGTTAGATTTGGGATTGATTTTGGTATATGAATTGAATTTGTATTGACAAATTACAAAAGCGGTTTTTCTTGGTTTAGATTAATCTTTGAAATTAATCTTCTTTTTGAACCTTTTATTTAGTGAAATTTTATTATTGGAAAGACAAAATTTGAAATCTTATTTAGAACTATTTAAGAGGTATATAAATTGTTGTATTGTAGTTTATTTTAATTACTCTCTACCTAAACAGTAAGGTAAGCCTTTTCTTGTTCGTTCTTCGAATGACACTAGTGGAGACTAATTCCTTCCGGCTAATGAAGTATTTTATTATTGGAAAGACTAAATTTGAAATGGATTTCAAGTTCTTTGAATTTACTACTCCCGTCCCATTTCATTAATACTCAGGATACGAATGTTAAGAAAAAAAAGATGCTGCGTATGTGTTATCAGGAGCTTGTTTATGCTACAAAAAAATATAATGTAACTTCTATTATATAACTAAGGATTTTCTCAAGTTTTTCCCAAATTTTATGATCAACCCTAAATAATATTCTCTTTGACCTACTTATATTGTCATATTTTTCTTATTTAAGTGTTCCACTTATATTGTCATCTTCCAAATAAGGAAAGTTTTAACTCTTTAAAATTTTTCAAAAGTAATGGGATTCACATACTTTTTATGTTTTTACCTTTATTCTTAATCTTCGTGCTGAACACTAATTTGATAATTTAAGTGGGTTGGAGGGAGTGCCGCATTTATCAACTTTAAGAGCTAACAAATGATAACTCAATTTCGGAATTCTTTTTGTGAGACACCATAAATCCATCCATGATTAATAACATCACCTGTGATTTAGGATTCAGAGTCAATTTCGATGGGCCCAATTTCATGATTTAATCATTTGTTAGGACAAGAATTTGGAGGACTCCTTCTCAAGTGCCTCTTTTGAATCTTTGGATAACTCAGTTACAAATAAAGGGGACGTTACCCTATCATTTAAGATGCAACGGAGAAGAGGTAAAGTAGTTGGTTTTCAGTACTATACACACACTAAGGTGGATCCTTCAAAGTTTCTTTCTCCGTATAAGAAGTCATATTATGTGGAAGAACCTCACTCCCAGAAGGGGAAGAGAAATAGGAAGTCGAAGATTCCTACTAAGATCTATGATATTAGGAGTAAGCATGTCTTATCTGGAAAAGATCCTGAGGATGACAATACTTTAAAGGCACATGTTGAAGATTCGGATTTTAACTTAGCTTTCTAGTCGTCTCGGTGGCAGGGACGGCTAGATTATCTTTTTCCTCTTTTTTTTTTTCTTTCTTTTTAATTAGCCTCTTAGGTAGCATTCTTTTTTCCTGTTTTTTTCTTTTTTTTTTTTGCCTTTTCCTTGTAATTTTTATTTATTATTTTTTAATAATAATAATCTCAAATTAAGATGAAAGCCATCCACCAATATTTTTGATGTTTAGTGCGAAAATTGCGATATTCTAACGTAACGAATTGAGTTTGGTCAATTGTACAAAATAATGGATTCCTTCTGGTGTGGTGTGATTATCCGACCTACTAATCTGCTTATGCTACTATAATTATATAGAGAGATCATGATTAATCTTGATGCCAACTTAGTATATTATATTTTAATTATTTTTTGTTTTATCTTACTTTCTTTTTATAATTTGCGTATTGGTTTTTATTTTATATATATATATATAAGAGATAGATCATATGAGAATGGATCTTATCCTAAGAAATGAGAATAGATCTTCACTATAAATTTATTGGTGATGGGGGGTCAAGATTTGACCAAGTCAAAGAGGGTCAAATCCGGGTCAACCCGTTGACTTTCTTTTTTCTTCGATTTTTTTTTTATATAAACTGTCACCCAAGATGCACAACTTCACATATTCGGATGCACCACTCTATATAACTAGATGCACCACTAAGTGCATTTAGATGCACAAGATTTTCAGTTTTTTTTTTTCAATTTTTTTTTTTAAACTGTCACCCAAGATGCACAACTTCATATATTCGGATGCACCACTCTATATAACTAGATGCACCATTAAGTGCATTTAGATGCACAAGATTTTCAGCTTTTTTTTTCAATTTTTTTTTTTAAAACAGTCACCCAAGATGCACCATTTCACATATTCGGATGCACCACTATGTGTAGTGAGATGCACTGAATTTGTAAAAAAAAAAAAAACTGAAAAAAAATTGGATGCACCACAATGCGTAACTAGATGCACCACACAGTGTGACTAAATGCACCACATAGTGTAACTAGATGCACAATGTTTTACGAAAAAAAAAAAACGAAAACAAAACTAGTGCATCTTAATGCACTTAGTGGTGCATCTCATTATATAGTGTGGTGCATATGAATTTATGATGTGGTGCATATGACCTAACCTTAAAAAAAACGAAAAAAAAACATAAAAAAAAAACTTAAAATCTTGTGCATCTCAATACACTTAGTTGTGCATCCGAATATGTGAATTGGTGCATTTGAATATGTGAAGTTGTGCATCTTGTGTGACGGTTTATAAAAATAAAAATAAAAAAATTCGAAAAAAAAAGTCAACGGGTTGACCCTAGTTGACCCGAGTTTGACCCGCTTTGACCAATCTAAATTTTGACCCTTCATGTAGATAAGATCAATGGTGGAGATTAATTCCTATTTCTCACTTTAAGGAGAGTTTGCATGGGAATCACTCCCTAGATATATATATGGTGCGAATTTGGTAGGAACTCATCCTTATATGAATTAGTAGGAACCAACATAAATTCTCTCTTCGTTCCACCAGACTTGGCCTGTTTCTTTTGGACAGTTTAAGGTAAACTTATAATAGCATTTTTTATTTGTAGTCATATCAAATTTACCACATAAATATCGCGATTTTCGCATCATCCCTCTACCAGGCTTGGTTGGGATTTGGGAATGAGAATAGAGACCAAGTACATACTCATAATACAATAAGCATTTCACATTTACCACGACATCAAAAAAAAAAAAAAAAAAAAAAAAAAAAAAAAAAAAAAAAAAGTTAAGCATTTCACATATATTTATTAGAATTTCTCTACATGTACCCCTCTTCAAACCCCATTAGAAAAGAGTCTTTATCATTTGTACTCGTCCCAATCTAATTGGGTAATACGTAATTATCCAAAAATAAATTGAATTGTACTACAAAATAAACATTAATTATAAATTTATAAATAGTAAAAATGACAAAAGATTATAATTAAAATTTAAAAGAGACGTGTATATCAAAGATAAGGGAATGTTGGTAGGAGGTGAATAGCAGTGGGTGTGGAGTTGGAGAACAGAGTTATTTGATTGGGAAAATAATATTTTGGCTCGTTTAATTCTTTTTATTGGCGTGTTTAAGTCATTCCAGAATAAGGATGATGGGTGGAAGTAGAAAGCCGAAAGTAATTGAAAATGCCTGCTTTGTTTGTGTGAAGTTGAATATATTATTGGTCATCTTTTTTTTTTTTTCTCATGCCCCTTCGCTCATAAAAATTAGGTTAATTTTTATAGTTGCATAATGCGTTTTATTTAGAAATTGGATAGACAAAATAGATGGAAATAAATGATCAATTAATTGTATTAATTCTTTGGTAAAATCGGAATTTCGTTTTAGAGCTCGTTTGGTATCCATATACTAGTATATGAGACATCGGGAATGGATATGGGTATCACATCCTTTGTCCACGATATGGTTGTCACTTTTGTCATTTAATTTCGTCCACGAAATAATTGTCACTTTTATTTATATTAGTAGGACCCACATAATACATGTTGTTTTGTTCTTAGTGGCCTGAGATCGAGTCTCATTGCAAACATCTGTTTAAACTGACCTAATTTTTCTACTCCTCACACAGTACACCAATGCATAAAATCTCGCCGGAAATATTTGAGTGGAGAGGGAAAGAAGGTTGCCAAAGTGTTCAAGGCTCTGGGAAAGTATAGATTGGGAAGGAATAACAAAGCTTGTTGGTCTCCGACGAGACTCGCACCACTCTCCGTCAGCGCTGCACTTCCATGACGTCAACCACCAGCCCTAGGCCAAGTTCAGTCGGGTCATGTTCAAGACTGGGCAAGAAGCTATGGCATCGTGGAGGAGGAAAAGTGAAGTTGGGGACGGAAGGAGAGAGGAAAAGAAAAGTTGAGGAGGAAACTATATATGAGTCATACCGTATAAAAAAATGAGGATATGAGAATTTAAAACATCACCGTGTAAAATAAGGATATGTATAAGAATGTAAATGAGGATATGAGAATGTGGAACATCACCGTGTAAAATAAGGATATGTATAAGAATGTAAATGAGGATATGAGAATGTGGAACATCACCGTGTAAAATAAGGATATGTATAAGAATGTGGAACATTAGTATATGAATATCAATTTGATACACAAGGTTGGATATCACTTATTATATGCATACTCGTACATGATATAGTACACATTAGGCTAGGCTGAGATTATTAATTACAAATTGGTGAGAGATTGGAAATAATTCGGATGAATTAAGTTTTCTACCCCTTCAAAGATAGTTTACTGGAAAAAACAAAATCATCTTTATCCACTTCCCTATTAAGCGGCTGAATTTGTGAATCAAAATCTCTATTTCTTTTCTCGAATTAGCTATATATATGCAGTTCTTACGGCTAATTTGTCACAATTAAGAAACCAAAAATCTTGGTCCCAATATTTTTACAGAGAAGGAAAATATATTCAACATCTATGCCCTATTTTATAATTAAATAAGCAATATCTGTTAATTATATAAGCATGACTAATTATTACGAGAAAATTACTTATACAAAATAAACAGAGAATAAATATGATAAGCACAGTGTACATAAAATAATCGAAGAGGTTGCATTTAGACTTTAATTTATGTGCATATGCAATATGTTATTATTTAATAAGCAATGACCATTAGTACTAGTAATTTATGCATTATTTATTAATACTAAAAAATTATTAGACAAAATAAACATAAAATATTTCTAAGCAGTGTGAATACATAAAATAAGCAATAAGTTTGCATTTAAACTTCATGTGTAATGTATACACAATATTTAATTATTTAATAATTAAGCAATGCTTCCTTAAAAAACTAATAATTTAGCGATGCATTTACAAACATCTAAAATCTAAAATATATGAAATCTCATACATCAATCGGAAACTTATCATACGACCTTCGACCCGCTCATATTATCATCTTTTCCTATTTATGTGTCTCACTTATATTGTCATCTTTTAAATAAAGAAAATTTTGGTCCTTCAAAATTCTCAAAAAGTAATGAGACCTACTCACTTTTTATCTTTTTACTCTTATTCTTAATATTTTAACTATATTTTATTTTGATCTAATTAGTTTAGAATTTAATATTAAATAATAAATTTCAACCCATACGGAAAAAAAAATTATAAATGTGTACTGATATTATGGAAAATATATATATATATGGATTTATTAGCTTACTAAACTAGAGTTGAAAAACAATTGAAATGAATCTCAGCCGATGTATGAGAAAAGAAATCTCGCTGAAACGTGTCACAAGAGTTTTAGCAGCAAATAGCAATTGATGATGCCCACATACACAAAAATTCCAAAACAATTACCTTCCTTAATTGTGTAGATGATGGATGATGTAGATCGAATTACTAATTATTAAATGTGTAGATTAAACAATTTGTTCCCTTACATATAGGATTAATATCATTACTATAAATCGAACATTTGTTTCCAGCCTTTTTTCCTCCAAATCACAATAAGGATAAATTAGTAATAAAGGCTGATAATTTGTCAAAGATAATTTGTCTCTTTAATTTGTCAAAGATAATTTGTCTCTTTATAATTATCAAATTTATCCTTATTGTGATTTAATTTTAATATCCATGGCTGTAAAAGGGCTGGTAATATCAAGATTATGTTAATTTGAATAGATTTGGTGTAATGGATGTTTAGATATTTGTCTCTTGCTTAGTTGGTGTATGACTTGATTGAAGTTTTAAGTGTTTTTTTTTTTTTTTAGTAATGAGAGTTTTGTGGTTACAGGCATGATAACAGGGGCATCGGCATCATCCTTTTTGATAGATCTAGGGTTTATAGAGATAGCAGAAAATAACAATAATGCGACGACACGAGGATTTACGTGGTTCGATCGATGTGATCTACGTCCACGGGAGAGAATATAGAGAGCTTTTATTATACTTGAGAGTACAATTAGTATTTGAACGTATTTACACCTCTAATCTAGCATCTATATATAAGCCTTGAATCGAGCCCTAGTCCTACTAGGATTCTTCGTACATATTCGAATCTCCTTCATAAAAGACTTCCTTCTCCTCTAGGACAAGACTTCATTACTTGGTCTTCAAGGCAATTAATAATTCGTCTGGGCCGAGGTCCTTGGGCCGAGCTCAACGTACAGGCCCAATTAGGTTGGGCCTCGGATCAGGCCCAAGAAGAGGCCGGTACCATCGCATTCCCCCCCAAAAAGAGAGAAGAAGACATGTAGACGTAGACTACGAGGTCGAATTTCCCGAGGTGATTGATCGCGCAAATCACCTGTACGAACTGGATTGCCGAACTTATCGCCCGAGCTGAGTTAGCAGATAGAACGAGATGATTAAATTTGTCCCTCAGCGGCTTGGTTATGTTGCTCAGGTCGCTTATAGGCGTGGCCCATACCCGGACTTAAAGGGAGGGAAAAGTAGCGGGCCGTTTTGAATTTGGTGGAGGGACGGTCCATATTCCGAGAAGTGCGGGCCCACGTTTACACATGTATAATGGGTAGCGGCGGGATTCAAATATGTATAGTGTGGGATTTGAAACGTCTCCCCTATCCCGCTGTTTCACATCCGCCGCTATATCAAAAATTTTCCGTCCCAGAAAATCATTTTTCTACTTTTCTCTATCCCCCCAAAAGCTTCAACTTCCCGTATCGCTGTGTCGTCGGTGCTCACGCCGCTGAAACTTCCATTCACGACCGCTCCAGAAAACTTCTGCTCACTTTCCCAAGTAAGTATGGCCTCCCCCTCTCAGTCTAGTAGTAATAGTGACTCTCCTCAGGCAAGGGCCGTCGCCGACAGCGTAGAGTTTATGATTTTTACCTTAGAGTCTTTTGAACCCATTATGGAAAGTTTAACAGTGCCCCCACTTGTGAAGGGGAAGGTGGCTGATTACCCCTCATCCTTAGACGAGGTTAGGATTAGGTGGCTTGCCCAAACCTATAATTTTCCTTTGAATGCTGAATTGATAGAACCGCGCCCAGAGGATAGGGCCTGTTCTCCCCCAATGGGGTTTGTTACTATTTATGAGGACAACCTACACGCTGGTCTTCGTGTGCCCCTCCCCGAGCCCTATTCCGAGCTCCAGAAGAAGTTGGGATTAGCATTAGGGCAGATAATGCCGAATTCCTTTAGGCAGTTTACCGACCTGGGTGTTGCGGCGATTGATAAGGGTTATCAAATTTCTGCCGAGCTCATTCACGAGCTCTTCCTTTTCAAAAAGAGTGCGGGCTGGTACTATGCCACTGCCCGGGCTGAGTTCAAGGGGCGAACTCAGAATAAAGTGGATAAGTGGCACACGAAGTTTTTCTTTTGTCGTCACCATAGTTTTGTCGACCTTGTTTGGAGGGTAGAGAAGCCTCGCGAGTGGGTAATTGGCGAGGTGGATAAAGCTTTAGGGTCCGCTGTGAGAGCGATGAGGGATCACGGTCCTTTTGAGGGTTGCTACAGTGAAGACTCATTAGCTGAAGCGGGGTTAAGCCCGTACGAGCCCCAGAGGATAGTGGATCCTTCGACGGGTGAGGCCCCGCTAGTCCTCTTAGGGTTGTTGTTTTTTTTTTTGATTGATTTTCGCCGTCCTTACTCCTTTCTTACTTGTCTTTGCAGTGAAGAACTTTGGTAAGATAAAGGGGGGCGATGCCAAGGCCGCAGCTCGCGGTACCAAGAGAGCGAGGTCGACTGCTCAATCCGCTTCCCCCTCCGACCAGAGTCAGCTCGGGGGAATCTCTGACTTAGCTCCGCGCGCTGAGGTAGCGGGGCTTGCAGCGAACGTTCGCGTTACTCCCCCTATGCCACCCCAGAAACGAGCCAAGGGCGGAGAGCATGTCGACGTAGAGATTCTCGAGATCTCGGGCGGCGACGCGAGTCCGGCAGCTCCTCTAAACAAGTTGGCCGATCTGCCTTTTCCCGAGGTGAAGACATTGCCTTCAGTACATATTTCCTGTAATTCTTGCCTGTGTAGCTAACTGTACTCCCTCTGACAGGGCATCGATACGGTCGTGGGGTGGCTGAAGAACAGCATTGGGGAGATGTTCGCGAGACATGAGGACGAGAAGAGCAAGTATTCTGAGAAGCTTATGGTGGTCACCGCCAGGGCTAAGAAGGCGGAGGCCGAGCTGAAGGGGGCTAAGGAGGAGGTGAAGGCTGCGAGATCCGAGCTGGTCGCTCAGCTTGCGAAGGCCGAGGCGGAGGCAGAGAGGGCTCGGATTGAGGCCGAGCGATTTCAGAAGCTGGAGTCCGAGCTGCACGCGGCGAAGGACCGGGAGGCCCGGCTCGCGGCGAGCCAAGGGGAGATTCTTCGGGCCTACACGAAGAGGCTACTGCTGTCGGAGAGCTTCTCCAGCCTAGCCAATGACTTGGCCCTACTCATCAATGGGAACTTCGCCATGGCCGCTTTGGAGAAGGCCGCCGAGGATTTCCCTGATCTGGATGTGGCGAAGTACGGCTTCGAGCGTCTCGGGGATGATGCTCTCCCTTTCCGGTATGCCAGAGTGGTCCGGGATTACCTCGGTCAGCTCCCTGTCTTGGAGAGTCTCGCCGGCTCGTCTGAGCTGCTATCTGCCGAGCAGGTTGCTGACTGCTCTGTAGATCGGGACTCCGACCTGGACGCCGCCTTCGATTCTCGTCGTGATGACGAAGAAGAAGATAAGGATGAAGAGGAGCGCGAGGCCTCGGCTGATGGAGAGGACCTCGGTGGTGCTGGCGCTAATGGTTCTTCGCAGGATCCCCCCTCCGTGCAGCCACTTTCTCAGGACAAGGAGGTCGATGCTCCTTAGATTTTTTTTTTTATTTTTTTTATTTTTTTTTATTTTTTTAACTTGTACTCAGACATTTGTGAATAAACGAATTTTCGCTTTCTTTTGTGTGCAGATTTCTAATAACCTTGGTATAGCTTCTCTTCATAAGCAAATAAGTCTCCTATCTCAAGATTTATTTGAACAACGGTCTCTAGCTCGGTTGTGGATGGATAAATGTCGCCGAGCTGAGGCGCTTTTTGGTGAAAAGTGTGCGCTGCTGAGGTCCAAAGAATTCGAGCTGGAGGAATGGCAGGTTAAGTTCGAGTCGCTCTGCACGGAGGCTGAGGTCAAGCAGGTCGCTTGTCGAGAGCACGCGGATTTACTTCAGGCCAAGTTGCTTCACGCGGAGGAAGAGTTGGAAATAGCCCGGGGTAGGGCTGGGCGCGTGCTGGAGAACCACGAGAAGATCGTTGAGGAGCATGCCGAATACGAGGACATCATCCGCCGCAACGGTGGTATGACCATCTTCGAGGCGGAACAGAAGACGAAGGAGCTGCTGGAACAGTATATTGAATTGAAAACAACATGCGGTCCCGAGTCGTTTGAGCTTCAAGGGGCTTTTGAGATGCTCAAGAAAAGCGCGAGCTTGTACAAATGCGTGCTATCCCACCGGCCGAAACTGCGTGCCTTCCTGTCCAACGGTGCGGATGAGTCTGCTCCGTCGTCTTCCCGGACTATGCCTGCTCGCGCGGCTAGAGCTGCTCCTCGTGGACGTCAGGCCGGACCGGGCCGCGGTGGCCGGTCCCTGGGGCGGAGTTCAGCGATGTCTCGAGGTCGTGGTTTGTCCTCTGGAAGGAATCGAGGTCGGGGACGAGGTCGCATATCCATTGACGACCTTCTGGGATATACTTCCTTCGAAGACCGATGGCTCAACTTCAGTAGGCCAAATCCCCCTTCGTAGAGTAGCTTTTTCTTCCTGTAATTAATGTTCATGTAATGTTGTAATTAGTCAATTACAAAGTAATATATATTGTTTATTACGATTTCCTGTTTTTCGTGAAGGTTTCTTCCTTGTATTCGTGCCTTTCTTTTTTTTTTTTTTTTGGAGGGAGTCTAACTCGGACCTCTTTGTATGACAAGGGAACCTTGATTCAGACCTCGTGTTATGAGTCTCTCGGGGGAACTTGGTTCTGACCCCGGTTGAGAATATTTTATCCTTTGGAGGGAGTTTAACTCGGACCTCGTCGGATCTTCCTTTTTGAGGGAGGCGAGCTCGAACCTAAAAAAAAAAGGGGATTCTTATGCGCATTTCTTAGAATATAATTACCCCATGTCGGATCATTATTGACCTCGGAAGTGAACCTTAGTTCGTCCTTATGAGGGGATTTTCTTGGATACTTCGTATAAGCAAATTAAAAGACACGAGAATATGCAAAACGAAAAGAAACTTTATTTAAGGAAAAGTGAAGCAAATTTTGACGAGCTCGAAAAAAAACATTATTACTTAAAAAAAAAGAAAAGACGAAAAAACTTAAGACTCTAAATGCAAGACTCTGCTGCTTATACGAAGAACCTCTTTAGGTGGGCGATGTGCCACGTTCTGGGTATCAGCTCGCCCGAAAGGTAGGCGATTTTGTAGGCTCCTTTGCCGAGGACTTCGTGCACTCTGTAGGGCCCTTCCCATGTGGCTTCAAGTTTGCCGAGCTTCTCCGAATGGCTTACTTCATTGTTTCTAAGCACAAGATCACCGATCTGGAACTGCTGGGGTTTGACCCTTTGATTATAATATCGGGTCATCTGCTGTTTATACCGAGCTTCTTTTATGCTGGCTAGTTCCCGCTTCTCCTCGAGTAAATCCAGGTCGGTTCGGCGTTGCTCTTCATTGGCTTCCGCTGAGAAGTTGATAGTGCGGGGGCTTGGTGCCCCGACCTCTACGGGTATGACCGCTTCTGTTCCGTATACTAAACGGTACAGGGTTTCTCCCGTTGGAGTTCTGGGTGTAGTCCTGTATGACCACATGACGTTTTGGAGGTTGTAGATCCATTCCGTTTTGTCCTTTTCTAAGCGGGCCTTGAGTCCGTTCACTATTGTTCTGTTGGTGACTTCGGTCTGGCCATTAGTTTGAGGTCGGTTGACCGAGGTGAAATTTTGCTGGATATTGAGTCCTTCGCAAAATTCTTGGAATGCTCTGCTCATGAATTGCATCCCGTTGTCCGAGATGAGGACTCTTGGAACTCCAAACCGGCACACGATGTTCTTCCAAACGAAGTCGACGGCTTTCTCACTTGTGACTTTTGTGGAAGGTTCGGCTTCGACCCACTTGGTAAAGTAGTCGACGGCGACTATTAAGAATCGTTTTTGCTTTGGGGCCGGGTAGAACGGCCCCACGATGTCAATGCCCCACTCCACAAATGGCCACGGGCTCTGTATAGTGGAGAGGTCGGTCTGGGGTACCCTTGTCACCTTGGCGTGCAGCTGGCATTTCAGGCATTTTTTCACGAATTCTTCCGCGTCTTTTACCATTGTTGGCCAATAGTACCCCCACCGCATGATTTTCTGTGCTAGCATCCGAGCTCCGATGTGGCTTCCGCACGACCCGGAGTGCACTTCTTTCAGTGCGTAGTCCGCTTCCCTTGGTCCCACACACTTTAGGAGAGGCTGTAGCTATGACTTTCGATAAAGAGTTCCTCCTTCTAGGACGTACTGCGTGGACTTAGCCAGGATTTTTCGGGCTTCCGTTTTGTCCCCAGGAATCTCCCCGCTCTCCAAATATTTCTTCAGGGGGGTCATCCAGTTCGGGTCGTCTTCCTCAATTGCGTTGACTTCCGCCTCTTCTATACTTCAATTCCGAACTTTTTCTATTAGAGTGGAGCCGGTTAAGTTCACCAGCTTACTTAGCTCGTCAGCTCGGGTATTTTGGCTCCGAGGAATGCGAACTATCCTGAAGAACTGGAAGGATTGTTCTAGGAGCTTAACTTTCTCCAGGTATTTCTTCAACTTCTCACTCCTTGCTTCATACTTTCCTAGCACGTGGTTGACCACTACTTGGGAATCACAATAAGTTTGGATAGCTCGTACCTGGAGTGTTTGGGCAAGACGCAGTCCGGCAATGAGGGCCTCATATTCCACTTCGTTGTTCGTAGTGGGGAACTCGTATCGTAGCGAGTACGTCAATTCCTTTTTCTCCGGGCTGATCAGGAGTATGCCTGCTCCGCTCCCTTTCTTCCCTGAGGCTCCATCCACGTACATCTCCCAGCAGTCTGGGGGAGTCTTCTCTAGTATTTCTTGGAGTTTTGCTTTGGCCTCGGGTTCTCTTGGTTTATTCACGACGTTGTACTGAGCTTCTACAAGGAAGTCTGCTAAAGCTTGGCCTTTTATAGCTCGACGAGGGACAAATGATATGGAATGCTCTCCAAGCTCGATTGCCCATTTTGCGATCCTTCCTGAAGCTTCCGGTTTAGTAAGGACTTGCCGGGGTGGTAGGTCGGTCAAAACTTGTATTGGGTGAGCTTGGAAGTAAGGTTTTAGGCGCTGAGCTGCATTTACCAGGGCTAGAGCGAACTTTTCGATGGGCTGATATCTTGTCTCTGGATCTTTCAGGACTCTGCTGACGAAGTACACCGGTAGCTGCCGATCTCCTTCATCTCGGACCAACACTGCGCTTATTGCTTCTTCCGACGCTGCGAGGTATAGGGATAGGGATTCTTCCTTTTTGGGAACTGACAAAGTTGGTAAGTCTCCAAGGTGGCGCTTTAGCTCGTCGAAGGCTAGTTCGTGCTCTGGTCCTCATCCAAACTCCGGTGCCTTCTTGAGGATTTTGAAGAACGGAAGTTGTTTCTCGGCAGCTTTTGAGAGGAAACGGCTTAGCGCGGTTATGCAGCCCTGCAAAGCCGACCTTGACAAATTTGGTAGGGTCTTCTTCGGATAAGGTAACTTGTTCCGCCGAGGCGTCAGAAATCGTTGTCGCCTCTTCCATCTCTTTGGGATACTTTGATTGCTATGCTTGCGGTTGACCTCGAAGGGCAACTTGCATGCACTCTTTGGCCTTTTTCTGGTCGCCTCGGATAGTTAGGATTCCACCCGAGGTCGGGATCTTCAGCAACAAGTGATATGGCGAGATAATGGCTCGGACCGCATTCAGCCAATCCCGACCCAATATGATGTTGTACGGGGAGTTCGCTTTGACCACGTAGAAGTGGATTAGCTTGTTGACGCTGGTTGGCGGGCTGCCAATGGCGACATCAAGCGCGATGATCCCTTCAGGTCGCGTTTCATGCTGCGTGAAACTTTTGAGGGGCAGGGGCGCTGAGTTAACCCGAGCTGGGTCGAGTCCCATCCTATCCAAGCAATGTTGGAAGATGATATTGACGCTGGCCCCACTGTCAACAAATACGCGGTGGACAATCTTATTGGCCACTCCGACCTGTATTACCAGAGCGTCATTATGGGGCGTTGCTGTAGGTACAGGATCGTCCTCGGAAAAGGTGACTGTTTCGCCTTTCTTGAACCTCTTTTTCGTCTGTTCCTCTTCCGATGGAATTGGTGGTCTGCGAGCTTCAGACCTCAGCTTAGTTTTTGTTGTGCCCGGGGTTAGCCCGGAGATGGTTGACACCACCCCGTCGTACTGTGGCACGCCGCTCTGAGGGTCGTCATCTTCCTCATCATGACTGGTTTTAGCTCGCTTATTATCGGGAGCGCAGCGGCCCTGTCCGCCCTTTCGCTTCCCCCTTCTGTTCTTCTTTCCCCCGACCTCGTACTTCTTCAGAGTTCCTTCTTGGGCTAACCTCTCTATTTCCACTGCGAGGTCGCGGCAGTCTTCTGTGTAGTGCCCGTGGTCATCGTGGAAGGAGCAGTGTTTGTTTTTATCCCGAGGTTTCGACCCCAACATAGGGCGTGGTCTTGCGAACCAGTCCTCATGAAGTGCGAAGATCTCCGCATTTGTTTTCACAAAGGGAGGTCGCTGAGGGGGCTCCGACCCCGGCCGTGGACCGAGCCGAGACTGGATAGGTCCAGGTCCGAGCCGGGATTGGATAGGACCCCGCTGAAGGCGTTCGTGGGCACTTCTCCGATCACGATCATTCCGGCCCCGATCACCTTCAGGCCTCTTATTCTCTGTTTCCTTCCGCTTCAACCGGTCCGCGTCTTGGCCGTCCGCGAACTGGTACACGATTCTCCACATCTCCTGGGCCGTCTCGGGTTTTTGCTTAGCGAGCTCCTGGTTCAGGGACCCAGGGGCGACCCCATTTCGGAAAGCCGGGATGAGGAAAACATCGTCGATTTTATCGACCTTCAAGCTTTCTTGCATAAATCGGGAGGCGTACTCCCTTATAGTCTCTCTGTCCTTTTGCTTTACGGACAGGAGGTAGGCCGTGTCTCGGCGAGCTTTGACTTTCATAAGGAATCTTTGTTTGAAGATTCCTTTGAGGTAGGCCCAGGATCCTACGCTGCCAGTCGGCAAGCCGTCGAACCAAGCTCGGGCGTAGTCGACCAGCATCTCTGGGAACAGCTTGCACATGTGCTCTTCTGTGAGGCCCTGGTTGTGCATGCTGTACTTGAACCGCGTCAAGAAATTGAGGGGGTCCTCCAACCCATTGTAGGGTGGTATGTTGGGCAACTTGTACGTCGCGGGAAGCTTGGCATCAAGCAGCTCGTCGGTGAACGGGCTGACGAGTCGGGCTGATCTTCCCTCCCGTCGGTGTCGGTTTACCTTGGGGCTATAACTTCTGGAGTAGCTCGGACTTCGGTCCCTGCCTGGACTACGATGTCGCCTTGGGAGATGGTGTTGCTTAGGACTCCAATGCGGGCTGGAGCTCCGGCGGCGGAGTGGGATTCGCCGAGTGTCGTGCTTTCTCCTCAGCTCGGGCTCCTGCGTTTTGGAATGATGTGGAGTTTTGGGTATAGACTTCCGTGTGGAACTCTCCCTAGCTTCGGATATTGGGGGCATCCTAGCTGTTGTGAGGAAGCGCTTGAAACTCTCCCTATTCGCTCTTGCGAATTCAGTCGCGGCGTATGAGTGGCGAGGTCGAAGTTGTCGAGAAAATTCTCTCTTTTCAATCTTGATTTCTGTGGACCCTTCTGAGGGATGTCCTCCAGCGCGGGCATCCCTTTGAAAGGGTCCTCTTCTATAGGGTTATTGTCGTGCCCCTCCTTTGGGACCGAGCTGTCTTTCTGGCGATTGCCCCTGTTCGTGGGGCGACTTTCTGCTTCGTTGGGGTTCCCACGTTGGCTTTGGTCTTCCCGCACGTTTTGTGATCGCGTTACCGTCGTAGTTCTGCTACCAAAGAACCGTCGATCGAGTTCCCACAGACGGCGCCAATGATAGATCTAGGGTTTATAGAGATAGCAGAAAATAACAATAATGCGACGACACGAGGATTTACGTGGTTCGATCGATGTGATCTACGTCCACGGGAGAGAATATAGAGAGCTTTTATTATACTTGAGAGTACAATGAGTATTTGAACGTATTTACACCTCTAATCTATCATCTATATATAAGCCTTGAATCGAGCCCTAGTCCTACTAGGATTCTTCATACATATCCGAATCTCCTTCATAATAGACTTCCTTCTCCTCTAGGACAAGACTTCATTACTTGGTCTTCAAGGCAATTAATAATTCGTCTGGGCCGAGGTCCTTGGGCCGAGCTCAACGTACAGGCCCAATTAGGTTGGGCCTCGGATCAGGCCCAAGAAGAGGCCGGTACCATCACTTTTGGTACAACTTGAGGGTGCCTCATCCATGCAGAGAAGTACCGATACTTGATTATGATTTGGCTCTCTTGTTTCAGCCTATGCTAATGCTTGGCATCACCATTGGTGTCACTTTGAGTGTTGTCTTTCCCTATTGGCTAATCACTATCTTCATTATAATCTTGTTCTTAGGTATGTTGCTGTTTTTTGTTTGGGAGTGATTCATCACACATATATACTGCTTTAGTTGCACTAGAATAAATAGACTGATAGTGAAAATAAGTAGATTTTGACTTGTCATAGTTTTCATTAGGGACTTCGTCAAGGTCCTTTGCCAAGGCAATTAAGATGTGGAAGGAGGAAATTTCTATGTTTAATGAATGATCGCTCGTTACATATTTGTTTATCAACAAGTTATCTTATATCCATTTGCTCTTTTTTATGAGTGAATATTCAGTAATTTATTTTATTTGTTTCACTGAATTTGTTTACTTGTTGTAATGTTGGGTGTTGTTGGATGGTTAATGCAGAAAGCCATGGAAGACAAGCAAACGTTTGCTGATTCTCGTGAAGAATGTAAGTGAATTAATTAAGACTAATGTGCAGCATTTTGGACTAAATTTTTTTTTACAGAAAATAATCCTGTTAATTTTACTGTGATCAGTACTAATCAATGCTGAAGAGCAATTGGTGCCTAAAGTCAGAGAGCACAAAACAGCAATGGTGAGTATAAATTTGTTTTAATGACTCGTGTCCTATGCGTGTTCTTCTTACTAAGTTGAGTCATGACATTGGTTTTATTTCAGCAAATTATGAAGGGCAACATGAACTTGAAGAGAATGTCGGTCTTGGTGCTTGTGTGGATTGCCTTTCTACTGCTTCAAGTGATAAAGGCTAGTCCAGTTACAATTTTTTTTTGTTTTGCTCTACTTTGTAAACCTGCAACAGATCGAGTTTGTTTCTTTCTAGTGGACTGTATAATATTATTTTCACTGATTTGGATCACAGAATGAGACGGAGGCCTGTAGTCCACTGTATTGGTTCCTTAGCTAGTTACAGGTAAAATCTCATCCATGACATTCTTTTAATTATTGTATATGGCTACTCTGTTAATTTTACGTTTCCATTTCTCAGCTTCCTCTCGCACTTGCTGTGTTCGGTTACAATACAAGGAAAGCAAGAAAAGGAGGATGGCTGGAAATCAGGAACGAATTTGTGAGGCAGCAATCGAGTGGAGCCCTACAAATATAGCATTCTGTGCTCTCTGTGGTATATTAGGAGGCACCGTCGTGGGGGTATTGTTCTTGGACCCCTCTTGCTCGAGATTGGATTGATCCCTCAGGTATGGACTTCAATTATTTTCCAGCCCTTGGCCATTTGAGATCATTCATAGTAGTTGTGGCTACATTAAATATGTAATTGCATGTTTTTGTTAACAACTACAGCTTAACTGATGTCAGCATTGTATTGTTACTCTCTTTTAATTTGGCATATTTACACACTCCTGTAGTATTAATTGCTGTGTATATATAAAAACATTTTGACAGGTGGCTAATGCAACAGCGGGATTTGTGATGATGTTCTCGTCATCTTTATCCGTGGTGGAATTTTATCTGCTCAACTGATTTCCGATTCCCTACGGTATGTTTTTGGTTATATTGTAAATAATAATACCACTATCCTAGTCCAATAATAGCTTGAATTGAGATTTCTTTTGCAGCTCTGTATCTGATGGCAGTGTCTATTTTGGCCGGCTTCTAGGGTCAATATTTTGTGCTATTCAAAATATAAATTAAAAATATAAATTAAAAAAATGTGTGCAACGGCTACTCCAACGGGTATATCAACGACTACATCACACAAATTTATTATATACACCCCTTCATCCAATTCACACACCACACTAATTTCTAATCTTCATATATTCATTCATACAAATCCAACTAAAAATTCACTCTTTTTACCTCAAAAAAATAATGAGTTGGCCGGGTGTGAGCTACAATCATGAAGATGAGGAGGAGCGCCGCCGCCGACATATCGAGTTGGCTCAGCGAAATATGGAGCTTTACCAACAAACATGCGTGTCTGATTCGTCGGATGACAAACCGGATACGAGGACGTACCTGCACCGGAATCGTGAGGAGGCCGAACAACGCCTCCGACAAGATTAATTTTACGACCACCCTATATAGGGTGATGTTGTCTTCCGCCAGCGGTTTCGAATGAGCAAGGGCCTGTTCTCGAGAACAGCTCAAACTCTTGAGGCTCGATAGCATTATTTTCAGCAACACCGGATGCCACTGGAAGATTGGGGTTTCATGTCTTTGTGAAGTGCACCGTTGCTCTGAGGCAACTCACCAATGGTGGAGCAGCCGATAAGTACGACGAATATCTGTACTGTGAAGATACAACGGGCAATCAGATCCTCAAGAATTTATGTCGGGCCATCAGATCTGCTTTCGGTGATTACTATTTGAAGTGGCCAAATGAGGCTGACATTGCCAGGATCACTGCATTGCACAAGAGGACGCACGGCTTTCCCGGGATGCTTAGAAGCATCGACTGTATGCACTAGGCATGGAAGAATTGTCCATCGTCTTGGAGAGGAATGTACACTGGATGAAAGGGTTATCCAATACTCATCCTTGAAGCTGTCGCCTCCCAAGATTTGTGAATTTGACATACTTTTTCCGATGTCGCTGGCTCTCTGAACGACATCAATGTGCTCAATCAGTCCCCCCTCTTCAGCGACATCCTCAATGGGAGAGCGTCGTCAACTGAATTCACTGCAAACGGCCGCCCGCACCACAGGGATATTATCTCACCAACGGCATCTATCCAAGGTGGGCCTTTTTCGTTAAGACGCTCAATGTGCCAACAGATCTGAAGAGACAGCGATTCGCTCGGATGCAAGAAGCTGGGCGTAAAGACGTTGAACGGGCTTTCGGCGTCCTCCAAGCTCGTTAGGCAAACATAAAGGGCCCTGCTCGCTTGTGGTTTCGAGAATATTTTTGTGACGTCATGTATGCCTGCATCATTCTGCATAACATGACCATTGAAGATGAAGGACCTAGAGCAACTCAATTCAATGTTAAATCAAGCGAACGGGGCGAAAGACAAGTAAACCGGGCACCAATCAATCAAAGTTTGCCAGCGCCACTCCACCAATATATTGAGAGACAAGCTCGGATTCAGAATGCACGTGCCCACGACCGCCTTATGGAGGATATGATTGAAAAGATTTGGACACATTGCGGTCCACTCCGCGAGTAGTTCTTGTATTTTTGTTTATTTCTTAATTATTGTATCTTTTTTTTCGTCTTTGAATTTTTTTTCTTAGTTATTTTTTTTTAAATTCAATAAAATTGTCATTTCTTAATTTTTGAATTTAATTAAGTATTTATATGTTATTTATTATAAAAAAAAAATAACAAAATAAAATTTATTCAATCATTGCCAATGATTATCGACCCGGAGTCTTACTCAACCCCACCACTTTGGAAAATAGACTCAGGGTCTTACTCAACACCACCAGTCATTGAAATTACGCTTCCCGATGATAGATCCGGGGTCTAACAAGACCCCCGTTGTGGATGCTCTAAGCACAATTAGAACGAAGAAGAATGAATGAATAATTAAATATTGAACAATAATTTTTTGCCCATGAACCGACAAAACCATAACTATCAATAATTGGATAGGAATATTTTGTGCATATGAGACCCCCTGTTTTGTCGAAAGAAAAGAGGCTGAGGGGTGGTCGACAGCATCGGCGGGCTGAGATTGCCGTGAGGGCAAAGAGGGAGACTGGCGGTCTAGGCCGAAATCTGAAAAAGGACGAGGAGTGAGGGTTCTGTGAGAATAAAGAAAGCACGGATTTCTGTTTAAAAGGATTTATAAAATAAAAAATAAAAGATGCAGCTAAAAGAAGAGAAACAGAGGGGGCTTACTCGGATGAACATCGACTGCACCAGGGACGCGAGGCAGCGGGGGTGAACGTTATTAATGCCGACGCGGAAGGGGAGGAACGGCGGCGTCCCCTTTGAGCTGCTGCCATTTCCAGCCGAAGGTCGCGAATGACAAGGCGGCAACTCCTCTGCCGCTGCCGTTCGTTTCTGCTACAGATACACGGCGGCGATGGCGAGTCAAATGGCGACAAGGTCGCCATAATGGGATTTTAGAGAGAGTACAAAGAGTTTTGAATTGGGGATGTAGGGTTTTGATGTAATACAGAGGAATACAGAGATGGCCGAGAGGTAGAGCAAGCTGAGGCGAGGGAGGCGTTGGTCTCACCGGAGAAGGAGAAATGAGAGAAATGGCAGAGATTGAAAGTGAGACGAGATGGATGGGGCAGGTGGCAATCGGGTGGTTCGGGTAATGACCTCATATGGTAACGCCTACTGGGGACATGTTAGAGTATTCTAAACTCAAACACGAGCCCGCCATGAATTTAAAATAAAATTTAATAAGAAAAAATAGATAAAATTTAAAAGTTTCATACTTCCTCCGTACCACAAAAGTTATCTTGTCTGTGTTCAGCAGGTGAATTAAGGAGAAAACAATTAAGGATAGTGAGTATGTTTAGTGAAGTATTTAATTGATATAGTAGTAGGTGCGTAATAATGATTTAAAGTACAAGTTACTGTAACCACTAATTCAATGAATAATAAAATATTGTAAAGTGTGTGATGTGGAATTGCACTACAGTTTGGAAATCAGAAAAACAAGCAATAACAGGAATGAAAAATAGCGCTGGAAATGAAAAACAGGAATAAAAATGGCAGCAGATTTTCATTCATCAAATCTGTCCCAAAATTTAAATTTCCAAAAGCAATGAAAAACTTAAATTTTCCCTCTACATATACTACTAAGTCAGTTGCCTATAATATACACAAGCAAGATCAGTTTCAACCATTTCCACTACAAGTAAAATTCAAAATGAAAAATGAGCTAACTACAAATGAGAGGAATAGCATAGTTCATTTTATTCTTCAAAACAACAGCAATGGAAAAGTGTTTAATGGGAAGATAGTTGAAGCCAACATCAAATTTTGTATCTCGACGAGGACTGTGACAAGGTTCTGGGTTGCAGCACAAGTACAACAAGCAAGAGATGAGTGCATGAATTCAGTTAGTGGGAGAAAGACATATGCAAGAAGCAAAAAAAATTCCAGTAGATATAGAGAAGATTCAAAGCATTCCATTCTCCAAAAGATCAACAATTAGAGGTTTGGCAGGTGGTATTGATGTGGAAAAGAGTACAGTGCATAGATGAATTGTTACATGTATGATCAAAGCTCACACATCAGCCATAAAACCAGAACTTAATGCTTCAAATAAATTGCAGAGGCTCACGTTTGCACTTAAGGCATTAAACTTTGACCAAGGTGATGGAGTTTTGAAGTTCAATACTATGCATAACATTGTGCACATAGATGATAAATGGTTACAGATTACCAGAACAACACACAGGTACTATATCACACCAAAATGAAGTTGAATGGAATGACTTTGGTAATGAAATGAAGATGAGAATGGAATGGAATGAAGTATGATACTCCTATGGCTAGTATACAAAAGGAATGGAATGATTTTTTTTTTAATTATTGTTTTCATAATTAATAATTTTAATAT
This sequence comes from Schizonepeta tenuifolia, assembly GCA_029490685.1. Classification (NCBI taxonomy): domain Eukaryota; kingdom Viridiplantae; phylum Streptophyta; class Magnoliopsida; order Lamiales; family Lamiaceae; genus Schizonepeta; species Schizonepeta tenuifolia. The sequence continues at coordinate 17,728,515 of CM055960.1, read as the reverse complement.
TATTTATTATTTTAATAATTGATATGTGTAATATTATTATATTAATATTATAATAATATTAATAATAGTAATAAAAATAATTTTTATACTAACTACAATAATAATAATAATAATAATAATAATAATAATAATAATAATAATAATAAATATTATTTGTTATTGATTTAATATTATTGTAATATCCTTAATAGTTAAGTATAATAATATTAAAATTATAATTAAATAATAATATTATTATTTAATATTATTTAAATAAATTATTAGAATTATTTTGTAATAATAATAATAATAATAATAATAATAATAATAATAATAATAAAGTTCATTCTTTAATATGTGGAATAGCTAATACCGGGGGGGAAGGGGGAGGGAAGGAATGGCTAAACCCATAGTCATGGGATTAGTCATTCCTTAAGGAATGGTGATTCCCTACGAAAAAAATATACCAACCGTGGGATTAGGAATAAAGGCAGTAATGACAAATTCTGAGTAAGTTTGATTAAAACAAGCAATGATAAGAAAGGCAAGACATAACTTGTTGGCCGTTCAAGTGTAAAATAAATACAACTGGTCGTTCTCATAGGGAATGTGTCAAAGAGTACCTGTATTCACTAAGAGCATCCACTGCGGTGCTCGATCGCTTGGGTCTATCAAGTGTAAAATAAATACAAGATATAAACATTGTGGTCCCCCCTTAAGAGTATAAATAAGTTTATTATCCCTCCAACCAAACAAGATATAAAATTTGTGGTCCCCAATGAAGTATAAATTTATACCTTATAATATTATCCCTCCATTTAGAGGCATAAATTAATACACCCAAGTGAACACACCCTAATTCAATTACCAAACTCCCCAAAACTGGAAAGTTAGTATGTTGTCTATAAGAAATCGAGCAATTAAAGAAAAATTATCAATCAATGGTGAAACAAATGTCAATTGGAGCAACCTCATTAAGTACAAAACCATAAAGCAAAGCCCTTATGATCTGTAACTTAAGCAGATTCCTAAACTTGCAAACTATTGAAATAACTCATTATATAAAATGAATTGAAACAACCAATTCAACTTTTTTCTTAATACCCATGCCACTTCTTCTTAGAAAGAAACATGGGACCCGAGCCGAAAGTAGTATTATCTAGTCTTGAGTTACCGGGTGTTTGCTTGTGCTTAAAAGCTCCTTAAAACAATTTATATGCTCCTAAATCCTTAATAGTGAAGAACTTATAAGCTATTTTAAAGAGCTTAAAAGCTTAGCCAAACACCCTCTTAATTTATCCCCTTTTCTTGAATCACGTGCCAAACGTTAGGGGTGAGCAAAACCGATCCAAACCTGCTAAACCGACCCGGACCAGTGGGTTTGGACTGGGTTGGAACCGACCCAAATAGTAAAATGGTCTGGGTCGGACTGTTTTTTATGGACCGGAGAAGTACTGGGTCAATCCGGGTCTAAACCTGCTTGACCCGCACCGACCCGTAGTAACTATATATAATATTAAGTATTTATTTTTATAATAAGAAATACATATATTTTTTCTATCATTTCATTTCCATTTCTCCAGCAGAAGTCAGAAACCCTACCCCCCTTTCAAACTTGGGGTGGGATCTTCTACACTAGGGTAAGACCACAACAAGGCACAACACCCTGTTGTGGCAAAAATAACGCCACCTCTTGGCTTTCTTCAATATACATATTTTTTTATGTGTCTTTTCCTTTTCAGCTTTTTTTTTTCTTAATATTTTGTTAGTATCCAGTTTTTGACAATTATTTTAGTTATGTCAAATATGCTATAACAATTAATCCGAATTAATTAAGATGCTGATTTGAAATCTGAAACTGTCAATATGTAAAATTAGGCGAATTCTCCCATGAAACCAGAAGCCGGCGCGTCAAGCGCGTGGACCCCACGCGCACGTGTCCACGTGCGGCGCATGCACCCCACGCGCTACTTTTTTTATTTAATTTTAGATTTTTTTTCCCCTCCTTTTTTTATTTGTCTCTTCATTTTTTATTTGCCACTTCTTCTTTGGTAAAGATTCAAGCGAAGGGAGCCGAAGGTCTCGAAGCGAGCCGAAGAATCTAAATTGTTGCCGTTCGGTTAAGATTATCTTTTTATTAGTAATCGGAGCGAAGACGGAGCTGCAAAATTGGAGCCGAAGGTGGAACAAAAAAAATTCTGACAAAAAAAAAATTGGAAAAATAAAATAAAATTGGTCAACGGATCAAATATGGTATCTAGAAAGAGACGGGTCTCAGAGGAGACCAAATTTTATTAATGAGGAATAAATATTCATACGATGTAATCATGAGATCATTAATTAATAATTAAATGAGAAAAATACTAATTAAAATTTATCAGATAAATAATATATTAAATATATTCAGAAATATAATCTTAATACTAAAAGAAAATAGATGAAGGAAGGACTAAGAAAATTGAAATGCGATAAATATGACAAGGCAAAAGCAAAAAGAAAAGGAAAGAAGAATCTATATATATCTAAATATAAATATATATATATATATATATATATATTTAAAGTAAAACCAAAGCTCAATTGAGCTTCCCGTCCAATTTCACCACACTCAGTATAATTTTTTATTATATAATTATATACATTTTTTTGTATTCCACTACTCTTTCTTTAAAATATTTTATTATATAGATTTTACACCTGCATTACTTCACTACTTTTCTCCAACAACATTATTACTGTTTTTACGGCCCATAGAGTTTCCCAATGCACCCCCAATTTCGCTACTTGATAATTATTACAAATGCAAAAATCTGAAACTCATAAATTCATTGAAGAAAAAACTGCAAATGCTCATAAATTCATCTATCCATTGGTTTATGAATTAAATCTGCAAACTCATAGATTTAACACTCTTTGATTTACTGAATTTGTTTTTCGGTTTTCCAAAAAATCATCTCTCGGCCCCTTCTCTTCATCTTCTTCACAACTATCTTCAATTGTAGTAGCTTTTTTCTTTTTGATATCCTTTGAAAAACGTACCGACACATGCTTTATTCCTTTGCACAGTTCAAATTTTTAAATAACATAATCATTTCTAATTTAGATATTCGAGCTTCATTTCAAATCTCAGGTTCTATAGCCATTGCTAATTCTCTAGCTATATTCTATATATGCCAGCCGACTTCGCCTCTTACCTTTGAGCGTCAGCTCGCTCAAATTACCTTATTTCTCTCTGAATTTTTGTTTATGATATCAGTTGGGCTGTTTAAATTGAAAATCTGTATGCTTCTTTTCTAACATTACTTATTCCATCTTTTTTTCTTCTTCTTATGAACAGACTGAATATAGTCATCAAGGATCATCATCGTTACTTGACGTGATGATGTCCGAGCAAAAAGAAGACCGCAGCCATGAAAAACATCAAGAGAAGAACAAGTATCAACAAATAACATCAAGAATGACATTATACGAGTATGTTCTTTTCAATTCGTTAAAGCCATTACAAAAATGTGGAATTGAAAGCAAATTACAAATACAACCTGAAAAAAGCAGTTTTAGAATAAAAATTATTTTTGACAAAGAAAAATTTCAGCAATTTTTAGCGGCACGAAGAAGATGGAGCAGAGAGGGGAGACCAACTCTCAAAAAGATTTCGGACGGCTGAAGAGGGTGAGTCGCCCTTGAAATTTCGTATCAGAGATTCAAAAATTACATCTTTAATAGCGTTGTGTCTCTATGTACACAATAGAATTTATCACCGAAGGGGTTTTAATAATCAAGACGAAGAACATTAGAAAATAGGTGGAAGAGAATTAGGGGGGTGTATTCAATCAAGACTCTGTCGGATTTTTTAGGAGTTTGGAAGTCTGGGTGTATTCAATCCAGACTTTTTAAACTCCTTAAAAATCTGGTGGTATTCAATCATAACTTTTTAAACTCCATAAAAATTTGGTGGTATTGAAAACTTCACTGACTTTTTAGTATTGTTGAGTCTTATGGAATTTAACGTGATTTGAATGATTTTTTGTACTGAACGAATTCCGACCTTCAACCACGAGAATTTGAGAGTCCACGAGAAACAAGCGAGGGCGGCTGTCCAGAAACCGCTGGGCCATTTTCCACCCGTGGCTGGGGCCCAGCGACGGCTGGAAATTATTAGTCCACGAGAAACAAGCGAGGGTGGCTGTCCAGAAACCGCTGGGCCCTTTTTCCACCCGCGGCTGGGGCCCAGCGACGGCTGGAAATTATTAGGCTTCGAAGCCTATAAAATCTCCAGACTTCATGTATTATTTTTCGTAGTGGGTGTTGTTCCTTCGTTCTTCTTCCAACAAAAAGGTACTATTCTTCAATTTGTTTTCCATTATTTTTCTATCTTTATTTTGTTTGTGTACTGTATGTGTATAGATTTGTGTTACTATGTTTCTTGTGATAATGATTGTTTGAAGGTATGGAACTAGGGTTTTTCCCATGTTTTGGTAGTTGTTTATTGATTTTGGTTATTATTATTATGCTTTGGATTGACGGTCGGTTGGATTGATCTCTGGTTCATATGTATGCATCGTGTAATATACTCTGTGATGAATAAACCAACGGCGGCTGGCTTCCAGCACTCGCTGGAAATCATTGCCGCTGAGCATTCCAGCCGGCGCTGGAAGCCAGCCACGGCTGGTAATTAAACATTATTTTTCGCGTCGCGTTTCTGTATTATATAATTTGCATATATTATATAATATTTGTATTATCTAATATGTTTAAAATATATGAAATAGAGTTATATCATGGGGGATTCACAACAAGATTTGAAAAGAAAGCCATCCTATGAGCAATGGACTAAGGATCAAAGCGACTTGTTGTTAGAACTTATGGTTGATGATGCGGGTAGGGGATGGCGTGATAACAGTGGTATATTTACCAAAGCAACGGTGGAAGAACGAATACTTCTCATTCTTAAAGAAAGACTTAGTTGTAATAAGACATATAGCAATTACCAAAGTCGTCTCAAATGGTTTAAAAGTCGTTGGTTATCTTATTCCAATCTTATGAGGTTTAGCTCTGGTTTTGGATACGACCACATTACTAAAAGGTTCACGGCTTCTGATGAAGTATGGGAGTCGTACTTAGCGGTAAGTTTCTTAAGCATTACATTAAAATAATATTATTGAATAATCTTTTTATAATAATTTAGTGTTTATTTCATTTTGTTTTCTATTTATGCTAGGAGCGGCCAAAAGACAGTCACTTGCGCTACGGGGAATGTCCTGATTATCAGGATTTGGAAATTGCTATAGGAAATGGTGTTGCTGTAGGAAAAAGTTCCATTGGGTTCCTGGTATATAGAACAGAGAAAATTCCAGCGACGGCTGGCACCCAGCGACCACTGCGAAATGAAAACAGAAGCTCTGATTTTGATCCTCCTACTCCTACTGACCCGCATCCTCCATTTTTTTTCACCACAATAACCTCTACAAATATTTTAAACAACAAATCAAATACAAACCGAAATAACAACACAGCAAAAAAACGAGTAATCATAAAAATAGTAATACCATGCGCAATAATAACAAATCACTGCTCAGGTGGTGGTTGCGGTGGCGGGTAGAATGCTGTCCATGCATCCCATTGCCTCTGTAATGCCTCAATTCGTTCATCTTGAGCATCAAATCTAGCCGCAATTTGTTGAGCTTGATCATCAAACCTAGATTGCACCTCCTGTCTCAAAGCTCCAAAAGATGTATCGAAGTGATCCCGTAATCGCTCAAACATATCTCCCGACGACATGGGTTGTTGTTCGGGAGACAATGCCTCCTCCTCCTCCTCTTCGTTACCAATATTGGATGGACCGGCTTCAGGATCTTTGACTACGGGAGGAAGATTGCCCTTAGCAATTTCGGAGTTTACAAACTCCCGAACACAATGCCTCTTTGCGGGAAGAAGCAAAGTGTGTCGATCAGAAATAATGTTAGCTCCTTTGAGCTCACTAAAGTCAATGAAGTAAGGAATGAGTTCCTCATAATCCTCCTGGGGACCCGTGGTGGCACTAAGAACTCCTAAGTTATAAGCCAACCCCGTAATAATGGGACAAAGAGAGGCATGGGCAGAAGGACGAGCCTGCATATTAGTCATAGCCGTCCAAATAAAGTTTGAAATACAAACTTTTTTGCCTTTTACAGCACAACTCAACAGATACACTTCCGTAGAATTAACTTTGTTCGCCTGCTCCTTCCCGGAAACATTGTACGCAATAAACTTGTGCACAATGGCCAATGCCGGGTCTGTAATGTACCCATTCGGCATACCAGAACAATTCCAATTATTAAAGCCAGTCAATTCCTCCCAATCTTTATTAACATTATACCCCCTAGGCTTCTCTCGTTCCCCAGTAGTACTAAATCCAAACACAGATTTCATTCTTGCTAATCCTATTTGATATTCCTCATTCTTCATCCTAACCCCGATTTTCTTCTTATCCCCACTCAACTTCACAGTAGATAAAAACTCATAACATAAAGGATCATAACCAGAAAAATTGACAGTTCTAGCAAAAGTTTCAAGACCCAAATTCTTCAAATATTTCACAACTCTAGACTGAACTTTAAGATCTCTAATCAAATCCCAATCCAAATAACGAGGCCGTGTGATTTGAGTAAAATTAAACTTGTTGTAAACATCACCTTCCCATTCACATTTCAACAAAAAGGGACAAGAATACCTTTCCATCAAATCCTCTTCTTCTTCTTCAACTTAGACATCCTCTTCTTCTTCCTCGAATTGGACAGACGCATTTTTTGTGCGCACCATTTTTGCTCCAGCGACAGCGGGTTAGCAGCGCTCGTAAGAGTCCAGGTGAATGGAGAGCCGGAGTGAAGATGGCCGAGGTCGAAGCGGCGATAGGTGGGTGTGAGAAAGGTCGGCGGCGGCGCGGCGATGGGGGCTGGCGGTGGGGAGATCGGCTGGTGAGCCCTAATTGTTCGAATTCTGATTTGGGCGTCAATGATTTGGGTATTTATCACGCTTATTTCCAACGCCCGTGGGAAGCCAGCCAGCGCTGGCTTTAAAATCAGCGACCGCTGGAGTGCAGCCAGCGCTGACTTTAAAGTCAACGGCCGCTGGAGTCCAGCCGGCACTGGACTCCATCGACTTTTTCTCCGCCAGAGTCGTGCAAATTCCACGCAAACTCTACCAAAAATTCCTCAAAACTCCATACGGAGTCAATCAACTTCAAAATTCTACGGACTTTTTAAACTCTTTAAAACTCCCACAAAGTCTTGATTGAATACACCCCCTTAGAGTGAATATGAAGAAGCGGCGCCCAAAGACCTGAAATTGTATGGTAATTATAGTTTCTGCTGAACGTGTACTTTGTTAGTGTTTTTGTTTTGGGCTCATTATTATTGAGTTTTTAATTCATTCAAAGTAATTCTCCCACCTGTTGTTATAACAAAATTAAAAGCTTACAACTCTCCTAAATATTTAATATGTTATACAGTTATAGTATGACTTATCGTGGCAGTTTTTTTGCAATAGGATTGATTTCCTTTTAGTATATGTATATATTAATTTAAATTGTTTGAAAACTTATTGGACAAGTATTGATACGACATTCGTTTGGTTATGAAAGGGAATTTCATTACAATCTTAAAGATACATCATGTACTGTCATGTATAATCAAACCATTTTATACTAATTTATTATCTCATAATTTTTTTCTAAAAAAATCTATTTACTATTGTAACACTAATTTTATTCTAAAATTAACAATATAATCCCACTAACTATTTTAGATTTGCACTTAAAGATGAGTACTAAATAAAAAAGAAGATGACACCGTCTAAAGAATTTGATAGACATTACTAAATTTTACAAACAAGAATTCCTTATTTGTTATAGTTTCAATTGTTATTCTTTTTTTTTGTACGGATTGTACAATCCCTATTATCGCATATTAACAGAGCTTTCCAGATTTTAAAATGATAATGTAAAAATTTAAGATTAATGATAAATTTCTGCTCAAAATTTGTTATGTGTTGAAATCTGAAAATTTGAGATAATGGTTATATTGATCGGAGGAACTGAGAAAGAAGTGGCGCTCGACACCACAACAGGTTTGATGGAAGATAGGCAAACCACCGTTGCCCGCATTTGAGAAATAGTGGTAAAGGTGGGTTAAAGATAGGGCAAATTCTACGGTACAACGTCTTTTGTACAAAAAAAAACGATTTTTTTTTACGGTCAGATGATATGCACTACAATGTGTAATGAGATGCAATCACACTGTGTAATGAGATGCACGACTAAATATATTGAGATACATCATTTTTAAAATTTTATTAATATTCTTTTCACTATTTTTAGATGCATCACACTATGTAATGAGATGCACTACATAATGTATCTAATGAGATGCACTGCATAGTGTATGAAGATGCACACACTTAAAAAAAAACATGTGTACAACTATGCGCCCATCGCACTATGTACGGCGCGTGTGACTCTAAAGTGAGGGGAGTGAGGTGTGACAAAAATATTAATTATACTTTTTTTTCTGAATTTTTAATTATGATTAAAACAAAGTTTTTTAATAGTGTAAAGTGCCAACTCAGTATAAAGTTGAGACGCATAAGGTTTCATTTGGGCATAAATGAGAAAATATATAAAAATTGAAAAAATTTAAAAGTTGATACTTTGACAAATATAACTAGAAAGTCTTGAATTAATAAGAAAATCATATAAAATTGGTGTTAGTTAAAAGGGAAAAAAAAACCAAACTATTGCGTTTGATGCACAAATCAACCGCGCCGCTCTACTATCTCTCTCAGTTTCTCTTTCACTCGTAACCCTACCGGCGACGCCTAAGCATATACCGGCGCTTAGGAGTGTGCACGGACCGAATCAGACTGAAAAAACCGATCGAACCGATGAATTTTAACCGATTCGACCCAATTTTAATGTAGGTCGGTTATTGGCTCGGTTCGTAAAACTATCAAATTTCGGTTTTCGGTTTTCGGCTCGGTTTCCATAAATTTGTTTGGTCGGAGCCGAACCGATCGAATACATAATAAATAATAATTAAATATATATAATATATCATAGAAATTATAAAGGGAAAAAAGAAAAAACCCTACCCTTAATCACTCCCGCTCCGACGCTTACCTCAAGAACAGAAATCTCTCAGTCTCTGTAATCTCCTCTCTACTGAACCCCTCCGCCTCCGGCCCTCCGCTTCTCCGCGACTCGCACCAGTCAGCAGTCACCCGCCAGTCCGCTTCCGCCATCGGCCCCCGCCGCCATCTCTCAATTCCGCCATCGCCCCCGCCGCCACCCGCCAGTCCGCTTCCGTCATTTGCCCGCTGCCATCAGCCGCCGAGCTCTCCACCTCCGACGGCTGTAATGTTGATGCTAATTTAGCTTATCTGTAGATAAATCTAGCGAATATGTTTTATAATATGATTATGGAACGATTTCTCTGTTTATAACTTTATAACCTTATAAATCTGGTGCATATTGTAAGCTATTTGCTTGAATTTGTCATTAGCAGTGAAAATTTAGTATTAAATTCTTCAGGAAAAACAATGATGGTTAAATTAGATTAGTTATATCTCGATTCGAGAATGCTGCAATCTTATTGAAAAACATTGCAGATTTTCTGTTTTGTAAATATTGCTATTATTTAAGGATTTGCTGATAGTCATTTGTTCAATCATCTAATTAAGAGCCTACATATATATAGTAGATAATCTAAGATGGATTTCAGCAGCACTTTTGCAAACTATTTCAATCTCTGTGTGTTAGTAGTAATTTATTAATCACTAAATTGCAGATTTTACGGTTTAAAAATAACCGGTGGAACCAACCGACTTCTTTCGTTTCGGCCCAAGTTCGGTGCAAAAAAATTTCGGTCCGGCCCGGTGCAAAAAAAAAAACAGTCGGTCGGTTAGTCGTCTCCTTTTCCGTCACTCCGCCGCCGTCAGTCGGTCGGTTCAGGCCCGGCGCCGCCGCTCTCCCTCTCCGTCACTCCCTCTCCGCCGTTGTCTCCTTCTCGCGGCAGCCGCCCTCTCTCCCTCTCTTCTCACCGGCGCCGCACCGCCGCTTTCCCTCTCCGTCACTCCGTGCTCACGCTCTCCCTCTCCCTCTCCGTCACTCCGCCTCCGTCACTCCCTCTCCAGTCTCCGCCGTTGTCTCCTCGCCGGCAGCCGCCCTCTCTCCCTCTCTTGTCACCGGCGCCGCGCCGCCGCTGCATTTAATTTCACGATATTAAGGTCCTTTTTCTCTATCACTTTTTCTCTACCCTCTCTCTCCACTCCCCTCAATTGTTTCTCATTGGTTATGTTCTCCTATGGTTCTTATATGTATGTGTGTGTAATGTATTACTCATATTATATGTGCTAGGAAGCGGTTCACTTAAAAAGTTATTCCAGAGTTAACTAGGAACGTATCATTGGCCTAGTAGATCCAATCGAATTGATAGTAATGGAAATTAACCCTCCATGGTTCATCACATTATTCGACAGAAAATTAGAGAACAAATAAACTTTGAAATGCTCAATAAACTTTTGGTGAACAAATATAATGTTGGCAAGTAGTAAAGTCTGAATGTGTAGATAGATTGGGTAAAGTAGTACCTACATGAGCTATTTTTGAGTTTGGAAGTAGTATTGTAAAGTTCCCAAAACACCAAGTCAAGATACTACTAATCAAAGGAGGGAGTTATGTTTGAGGATGAGATGGTGTAGGAAGAAGGTGAATGAGATGAGAGGATGCAAATGAAGCATGTGAAAACATACATGTTAACAAGCATCCATGGAATAAAATTAAAACATCTAATGAATCCCTTCTTCTTCTGCTTCTTCTTCAACGTTGTCTACTAGACATCCAGTCCCTACAAAAAGAGACATATATATATATGTTGTAACATGAGCAAATACAAAACTATGAAATTAATAATGCTGTGCATCTGAACAAACAAACATATATACATGCCGCGCCGCCGCCGCATTAATTAATTTCGCCGAATCGATTGTTTTATGCTGTTTTTTAGGGTTTTCACTTTTTTTTTTCTTCTGGATTCGATGGGTGAGGGTGGTGAAAGATATCTAAATCATCTCAAATCAGGATACTAATTAATCAAAGTCCTCGACTTTAAAAAACTATACATATAATGTGTTGCAAATTTGTTAATTGTAATAGTATCTTATTAATTGCAAATTCTGCAGATGATGGCATAAACAGTTTGCAAATTTTTAATTAATATCATAATGTGTGCACATTTTCCTCTTGTGCAGATTTTCATATTTTTATTTGCTGATTTTGTGCAGTTTTTGAGCATTTTTGTGTGTGCAGGATTTTTTTTTTTTTTTTTGGTGCAGATTTTAACTGAATCATTGAATGAATCAGATTTTTGTGCATTTTATTTTAATTTTTTCTTGACTTACACAGGCCTCATAGCTCAGCAACCATGGACGAAGAAATAACACTCGACGAAAATTTCCCATTGTTCTCCCATAAAAAGAAATCAACCACAACAAACACCGCCAGCAAGAAACCCCCGCCGCCAGAAACTGCCGTGAATGTGGTGGAGAAAGAACTAAACCCCAACCCAACGCCATCCCACGTCACCTTCTCTGACCTGGGGCTGTCGGAATGGGCCGTAAACACCTGCACGACACTCAATATGAAGCGGCCCACTCCGGTCCAGTACCATTGCATCCCCAAAATCCTGGCGGGTCGAGACGTGATGGGCCTGGCCCAAACCGGGAGTGGCAAGACAGCGACTTTCGCCCTCCCAATCCTCCACCGCCTCGCCGAAGATCCGTATGGGGTGTTTGCGCTGGTGGTGACTCCAACGCGGGAGCTGGCCTACCAATTGGCGGAGCAGTTTCGAGCTCTCGGGTCAGGCTTGGGGATTCGGTGTGCGGTGGTTGTTGGCGGGATGGATATGATTAACCAGGCTCAGAGTCTGATGCAGAGGCCGCATGTGGTCATTGCCACTCCCGGAAGAATTAAAGTTCTGATTGAACAGGGTCCTGATATTCCTGCTATTTTTTCTCATACTAAGGTGATTCATCTTTTAATCTCTTTATATTTTCAGCTCTTTTTTCATCAATGATTAGTTTTATTTGAAGTTGTAGTTTTTTTTTCTCTTAAAAAAATGAGAATCCTTGTTGACAATGTTAAATTTGAATCCTCAAAATGTATGTTAATATGCAATGGTCATATGTGAAAAAAATGTATGTGGATTTCATTATAGATTCAATGAAAGATTTGATTAGTTTGGTTTGGAAGATGGGATAGATAATATTTAAAGAAGAGAATACGATTACTTGGTTGATTAGTAATCAACCCAACTTTGAGACTCAATTGGTGGATAGGAACACGGGCGTAGTTATCGAAATGGGCTAAATCATTTGGTGTGATTATGTTGGATTATTTTATCAATCACGCATTAACGATCAAGCCAATTGAGGCCTTATGGTCAAATGATGCTTTCTGTTAGGATTGTTGTATTGTTTGCTTGGTGTTTTTGAACGTAGTTTTAATTAGTGAAAAGCATCGAAAATATTTCGTTGAGTATGTATGTAATATGCCGATTTTATGGTAAATTGGATCCCGATCTTGGCCCAAAGTGAGAGCCTGGAATAACAAAGATAGTTTATATCAACTTCGAATTCTTAGGGAATTGTTATTTATACCTCTGATTGTACAGCACTTGTCATCAAGATACTTGATACTTCATTAGTGTATTCTTTGAGTACATGTGCTTTATCTTTTCTACTTATCAAAGATAGTTTGAAATTGGGATTATGACCTTATTAACTCCATGCTTCTGTTACATTATTAGTTGCACTATCGTTTTCCTCCAGAAATGATGCATGCAATGAGTAAGATGGTATGCTATGAAATGGTAGTTGTGTTGCACTTCCTGCTTGTGTCAGTAAATTCATGTGTCTAACAGAGAATCTTGTTTGGCAGTTTCTAGTGTTGGATGAAGCAGACAGAGTGTTGGGTGTTAACTTTGAAGCAGAATTAAGAGTTATTTTTCAGTGCTTACCAAAGAAACGTCAAACTTTACTATTTTCCGCCACCATGAGTAGCAACTTACAAACATTACTTGAACTCTCCGCGAATAAAGCATATTTCTATGCGGCATATGAAGATTTTAAGACAGTAGAAACTCTGAAACAACAGTATATTTATGTCAGCAAGAACGTGAAAGATATGTATTTGCTCCACATATTGAACAAAATGAAGGAAATGGGTGTTCGATCTGCCATGATATTTGTTTCCACCTGCAGGTACTACTATCTTAAACATTCTTTAGTTTCTGTCAGTTCCATGTTTCTGTTTCAAAAAAATTCACTAGTGATATCAACACGGCATTTATAACGTGAAAAGTATCATGCGTGGATCTGTTATTTGTTGCAATTTTTCTACTGGAATATAAGTTTGTGTGGTAAGGTTTCATCTTTCAAAACCCTTGGGTTTGTAAATATGGGCCTTCAATCTTGATCCATTGTTGTCTTTGGGTGAGCAGGAGCTGTGAACTTCTTAGTTTGTTGCTGGAACAGCTTGATTTGGAAGTATCAGCATTACACTCTTTCAAATCCCAGTCGTTGAGGCTTTCTGCATTACATAAATTCAAATCTGGGCAGGTATCTGTGCTAATAGCAACTGATGTCGCCAACCGCGGTTTAGACATACCAACAGTAGATTTGGTCATAAACTATGACATTCCGAGGTAATGACACATACAAGAGTGTTAATGATGTTGATTTATCTATCATACTCTCGAACAAAACTAAATTGCATGTTCATTTTAGGTGCCCAGAGGACTATATTCATCGAGTTGGTCGTACTGCAAGAGTAGGAAGAGGAGGCCTTTCTCTTAGCTTCGTCACCCCGGTAAAGTCAAAGATTTGGTGTAATTAATTTTCAAAGTTCGTCAGGGAATTTTATTAGGTTGCTAACTGCTTTTGGTCATTTGGTAGTAATGGCTACCACTGAAGTCCCATCATAGTGCCTCACCTAAAGAATATATGTATTTGTTTGTGTGCATGCTTGTGTTCCATGATACTTCCTTTTTTGGGGGTATACTGGAGGGATTTTGCAATCGATATTTTGTTAGGCGTCATTTATTTATGGTAGAGCCGATTCTTAGGGTTTTTGTGTTGGGTTTTGTTAGATAGATTAAATGCAGGATTTAAATCAACATATAAATCATATGTTTACTCTGTTTAATTTGATGAGGGGTATGTCTTATTCTGATCAGACATTTCATTTACTTAGAAGCATAATTAGAGGGTTGTATTACTAAAATAACATAATCATAATTGTTGACTTACTAAGTTTGAGGATAGTTTGGTCAATATATGTTTGACTCAAGTAGCAAATCATAAGTGATGATATTTATCAACCTCCAATATAAGCATACAATTCAATCACGTAATCCATTGATTTAAATATCTTTGTATATCCAATTTTATCAATGAAAGTGAATAAAGCCTCGAGGTATTGCCTGAGTTATGCCCTGGACCTTTGTCACCGATTTGTTAAGATTTCAATGCACTAAATAAAAAACACTTCTAAAACTCTACTTCTTTGGCATGTTGAACTTTCTATGCAATATCTTTATATGTTTTGCTACGTATTCATTCAATTGTGAATTATTTCTGGCAATGAACTACTAGTATGGTGAAAGTGTCACTCGGGGTACTCTGGTGTGATACACTTACAGTACAGAGCCTCAGAGATGAAGGCCTTGGCCGTTGTTTATTTTCTTTTCTATACAATGTTGTTTTCGTCGTTTGATGCATAAAGGCATTTTCTCAGTTCCTTTGACCTGAATGCTAACCAGTGAAGATGTGTATATGTGCAGAATGATGTGGAGCTTGTGCATGAAATAGAAACTGTTATTGGGAAAAAAATGGATGAGTTCAAGTGCAAAGAGAAGGAAGTGCTTGAAGATATCACAAAGGTAAGTGCTTATAAGCTGTGACTAATGTATATTATATATATTATTTTCGGTCTCCTGGTCTCCTGTCTGCAAGACATGAACAGGTCGCACATTTAAGTTTGAGCTTTGATGCTACTTTTACCATCAACGGTTATATACGCGCACACAGATTTATTTCTGGAGATTGGAGCAGATGCATGCTTGGTTGAATTAAGTAGATTGCTTATAGATATGTGGGTGTAATTGCATCAGGTGTACAAGGCTAGGCGTGTGACATTGTTGAAAATGGCGGACAGTGGCTTTGAGGACAGGGCCAAGGCACGAAAAGCTCAGAAGTTGAAAACATCGGCAGACAGAGACCCAAAGAGCAAGGGTAAGAAGCGGAAGAGAGTCAAACGTGTCGAAGCATCTCAAGTCTGAATCCCGAAGTATCTGGAACTGCTTTGGTTTAACTTAAATTTATCTAGTGGCAAGAGAAGGATGAAGAGTGTTCAACGCTCATTTGTATGTATTATAATGAATAGGAAAGTTTTGATCAAAGATATGATATCTTGCCAACATGTGTTGTTGGCTGGTATTTTTTTTCTGAGTATTTTTTTCTCTCATGTAATTGGTATTGAACTATTGATTGCTGTTGTGTAGTCCAATTAAGTCAGTTGTAAACTATGTTAATTATTTATTATTTTGTTGTATTCTCTATTACTAAAATTGATAATGTGACTATATCAATCGCTCGGTCTTTCTATACACTTTATTTCACTATTTGTAGTCACTTTATTTCACTATTTCATAGTAAAACTCACTTTATTTCACTATTTGTACTCTATTATATGTAATTTAATGTACACGAAGGATTTGGGACCCAACACTGCTCCATTAGTTGTCTCCATTCTGCATCGCAGAAGCTTGGAATGGTCGGCTTGTTCACAATGCCTCCTGCATATGCAAGTTTAGAATGTGCTTGAAATATTAGGCCATTATCAGAGTAGGTGTCATGTCCATCCAGTATAATGACTGGCAAGTGATCAAATTCCTTTCTATTCTTTCTCCTAGATCACAAAACGGGCGTGTTTTGCACTTTTCCCATAATACATCACATTTTCCAATAGGCCATCTCAATATCTTTTCCCAATAAACTTTCCTACATTTTTGGCTTTATGCCGAGTAGAAAGTACTTGGAGTGATGTGGATCGTGGGCAAAAGACAGAATGGACGTAGCCATGGGCAGCACATGTGACTTACTCTACAAGGAAGAAGACAAGGATGGAAAATTTTCATGTTTATTTTGAAGAGTCCGATCAACATCAAATCCACCATGGAAAAGGAAAGTGAATCTAGGTTTTGATCGAACAAGGAAAGAAGGTCGGGCTTTGATCAGAGTTCAGCCCATGAAGGAGACCGACTTAGAACCTAATTCACACCTATATATATGGTTGCACTTCATTCTGTAAATCAGCTAATCTTTCATCACGTTTTACTTTGAGAGTTTCGAGGAGCAAACAAGTCCTAAGGATAACACTTTATATTTTCTACTTTAGTTTCTGCTGGTTGTTTTGGCCAAGAGATTTTCTATTTTACCGGATTACAGTTTGTATTTTAGTTTAATGTCAAGTATGTTTTCCTTTACATCTTCTGTGTTGATTTCGATTTACTTTATGTCTACCTAAATTCCTAAGCTTAGATTGGGCAAGATGATTTGAGCATAAACCTATACTTGAGAGGTCCAACTTGGGCTTGATAATTGCATGTTTATATTCCTGAATTAATAATAATTAATTCATGTTAAGGGTAAATCCATTTTTGGGCGTGATAATTGTATGTTTATATTCCTGAAATAATAATAATTAATTCATGTTAAGGGTAAATCCGTTTTAAATTAATAATAATAACCAAACTTTGTATTTATTGAGAGCGTAGATTAAATATTGTATTTTAACAATCTGTCACTATTGATTTTCTTAACGGAATATAAAGATATTAAAGTAAAATGGAAGGTGGTTGAGTTAAAATTTGTATTTATTGAGAGGGTAGACAAAATATTGTATTTTAACAATCTATCACTATTGATTTACTCAATCGAATATAAAGATATTGAAGTAAAATGGAAGGTGATTGAATTAAAATTTGTATTTATTGAGAGGGTAGACTAAATATTGTATTTTAACAATCTATCACTATTGATTTACTCAACCGAATATAAAGATATTGAAGTAAAATGGAAGATATTGTATTAACCCAATTTTCAGCCTATTAAAAAATTAAAAAGAAAAATATAAATATGCGGTGAACGTGGATCGAACACGTGACCTTCAGATCTTCAGTCTGACGCTCTCCCAACTGAGCTATCCCCGCCATATGATTGATTAGTACAAGTTTGTTAATTTGATTGCAGAAAACAATTTCGAAGAATAATGTCAAATTTTTTTATTTCTGTCAAATAATACTAGTAAGAACTAATAAGACACGTACGATAATTATAATACTAGTAAGAACTAATAACACACACACGATAATACTAGTATAGAAATAATTATGATATATAAAAAAAATAAAAAATTATGATACCGCCATTTATAAGTACTAAGTATAAGAGAGGAGAAAACATGAAATCAAGAAAAATAGAAAGAATTACCATATTTGATATCGAAATTAGGCAGTATTGTTATAAATATATAGTAATGCGTCTCATGCCAACCTTCACCATCCTTTAATGACCTGTAACAACACCAGAAAGCTAGCACTTAATAAAGACCAAATTTGGAATGAAACATGTCACAAAATTTAGTGGTAAAAGACTAGTATTTAGTTTGGGTTACAAAATTTTGTGATATTTGAAGGTCTTAATAATTTATTATATTTCCAAATATAATAAAGTTTAGTTAATTTTTATGTAGCAAAAGTATTTATAAAGATACATGCGTGGACGTAACTAAATTTTATTACGCATGATGTTACAATTTTTTTATCATCTCAATAAAATTTGTTGACTTTTTCTGACATTACTCACGATTTGCCTGCAGTCATCCAATTTTTGAGGAGTTGGCCAACGCCCTGCTTAGTGCAGACTATCAATTGATACCACCAAAATATTCAATAATCAGTAATTCAGTATATAATACGCATGTATTTATGGTTTTGAATAAATTAAAAGTGATTGCTAAGGATCTTCTTTGGGTTGAAGAAGGCGTTGTTTAGAGGAAAAAAAATTGTGCTCTTTTTAATTTTAACTTGTCAATGCAAAAACAAGTGCACGGTGAGGAAATGAATAAATAAACATATCGAGCATTGATTTTTATGTAGTTTTTTCGATTTAATTATTTCAATAACATTGTTTAGGTATTTGATTAAAATAAAATATCAAAAATAAAATAAAATAATGTTAATATGGACAACTTGAAAATGGTACATACGAACGGTGCTCACGGGAGGTGACAAACATATCGAATCTCATCTTTCGTGTACCGTTTTATCTTTGTAGTCCTATTTAATTTTCAATTCAAAACCTAAAGAAAGGGATTCAGTCCTCAGTGAAACCACATTACATATTTCGAATTAGACAAAAACTCCTATGGAGATTCTCCACCATGCAACACCCGTTACCCGACCCGACCCTACCCGGTTGACCCGGGTCAACCCCTCCTTCGACCAGATTTTTTTTTTCAGTTTTTTTTTTCCAGTTTTTTTTTATTGTTTGCCGCTTCTTCTATGGTTAAGATTCGAGCGAGGGGAGCCGAAGGCCTCGGAGCGAGCCGAAAAAGTTCAAATTGTTGTCCGTCGATTATCCTTAGTTTAGTAATCGGAGCGAAGGCGGAGCTGTAAAATTGGAGCCTGGCTCCATCGGGAAAAAGAATCTGAAAATTTAAAAAAAAAAAAATGGTGCGCGCGAGGCCCACACGCGATGCGTGAACCTCACGCGCGGATCAGGCGGAGCGCGTGGGCCAGGTCGGGGTGGGGCGGTGCCCATTTCCACCGTGTAGACGTTTGGACCAGAGACCTACTCTTCGAATTAGTATGTTATTACAAGATAATGAAAACCATAGTGCTATATAGCTATGGATTTTAATCCAACCAATCGACTCAATTTTGGACTAGTCATATTTTAGATTATCGGGATACTTGGTGCGGGCCAATCATGCATAATATTTTTAGTTATAAATTTTCGACCATAACCATCTTTTTTTCTTCGGGTCTACTCATGAATTAATTTTTATTAGTAGCTTTGTACTGCCATTCATATTGTAACTTGATTAATTTATGTCTCCACCTTAAAAAAAATTAAAATAAAAATTGCGAGGGGTACGCCATTGTAAAATAAAAAAACTTCTAAGACCTCTATGAGTCGTATAAAAAATTATCCAATTTAATTGAAAATGAAAAAAAGATCATAAATAATGGTTAAAAGGGTATTCCATTGTAAGGTTTTTTGTTGTTGTTTATGCAGTATTCCATTTTGTGTGGGCCCTATTTCGCATGCATCAAATGATAAAGCAATATGAAGAAAATACAAATTTGTCAATTCTTGATACTTACAATACGTCAAATATTCATAGTTAGACTCTAGAACCCAATTTGGATTGCCAAAAAAAAAAAGACGCAAATGTGTTGATTGATTCCGAGTAAGATGTGATCTTAACACAAACTTTTAAAATTTCGTATTCTTTAAGTATTTACAATTTATCCATGGCTAATCGGGACGAGGGATGAGAGAGTCTAAATTGATATCGACTTTTCCTGTTTTGTTTTGTTTGTTTTTTTTTTCTTTTTCTATATAAGTATTCAGAATGTTTTGCGACAAATTTAAATATCGTTGTACCAAGTATTTCCGTCTCATTATAAAAATGGCATGTTTTCATTTTAAGTAGTCTTATTTTAGGTTAAAAAAATAAATTATTAGCATTTTATTGACTAAAGAATATTTTATTGAAGGAGAATTTAATTTGATGCAAAAGGATAAAAATAAATATTTTTAGATGTTTACAAGTGTTGTTAATTTTCGTCCTTTTCCATCATTTTCCATCTTTTTTACTCAAATTGTGAAAAATATTAACATGGGGGAGAGGTGTAAAAATATTTTTCAACTTTTTCTTTTTCTACTTTTTATTGTCCTTCATATTTCATACTACCAACGTAAACACGCATCATGACTATAAGAATGTACTTTATTATTACTTTATTATATATAACTTCCTTTTTCTTAATTTTCGTGCCGAAAATAACTATTATATCATATTTAATAGGACGGAAGGAGTATACATTAATTGTTGAAATACTTTAGGAATTTTTCTATAAGTTATTAAATTAAACTAAGGAAGGAGCTCGTACTAAAAAAAAACTGATAAATATTTCAGTGTGGTTGGTTGGATAAACAATTACAACTATCTAAAAAGAAAATGTTAATTATTTTAAGAAAATGTTTATAATATTTTCATCTCTCACGAAAAAAAAAATGACGATTTGAATCCAAACTCACGATAAGGTCAATCCACAATAAATTGAACTTTTTTTTTATGAAGTAATTCAACTCAAAGATTACGACACAAGGAAAGGGCCTAATATACAAAGCAAATCATAAAATTGCATACCAACCATATCTATCTGCATGCTAAAGATGTGGCTGTGAAGTTCAATACAAAATGAATCTCATATCATATCCAATAACTATTTGATTTCAGCTTCTCTCTCTCTCTCTCTCTCTCAACTCAAAATCAAAATGGCTCTCACTTCAATCTCCTTATTACCCTTGAAATCCATTAAGGGCACAGACAGAGCTCTCAATCCCCTCCATATACCTCCAAAACCCTTTTCTCTAAATTGCCAATTGGAAACTCAAACTCAAAGCAGGAAAATCATTGAATACACAGGTTGATTCTCATTCTCTGCTGATTTTCTGCAAAATTATTGAATGTTATGAAATACAAGTAAATTAATTCATAATTAATGAATTGGTGGGAATCTTGATGAAATGCAGAGCCAAAGAAGTGGAGAAAGCTTATTTCAACTTCATTGGCTGCAGCTGTCATTGCCTTCACCACTACTAACCTATCTCTATCTGCCATGGCTGAGCTGAATAAATATGAGGCAGATACTCGAGGCGAATTTGGGATTGGCTCTGCTGCTCAATTTGGTTCTGCTGATCTCAAGTCAGTTAATTTCTACAACATTCTTTTACTGTCCTGTTTTAGGGTTTAACTAAATTACTCATATTTTATGTTTTGGTGTTTGTTTTTCTGCAGAAAAACAGTTCATGTCAAGGAAAATTTCAGGTTATTTTTCATATTCTTTGGTGATTAGGCTTGGAAGATTGATTTAGTGAATTATGCCTTGCAAATATGGTATATATGTGGAAGAATTAGATGAAAATGAATGTGATTTTGAGGGATGATTAAACACTCACTCACAATTGAGAAATACACTATAAAGTTGAAAAAGGTATTTGTGAATCGATTGCTTCTTGGTTATGGAGTTTATCAAGTTAAATGCTGTTTGATTCACTGATTTTTGATTGCGATACGAGTGAAGCATAGGGCTTGAATAGAATCCGAGCTGAAGTAGTAGTTGAAGAAAATGAGTCGAGTTTCCATTATGCAGACTTGTATTCATGTTACCTTGAAATGGCTGAAACAGAAGAGCCAATTTCACATCTGCTGATATGAGGGAATCAGATTTCAGTGGTTCAACTTTCAATGGTGCATATCTTGAGAAAGCAGTTGCGTTTAAAGCGAATTTTTCAGGTTAGATAACGTTCTTCGTTCCATTAAACACACACTATACACATAGTATTGCTAGTAATGTACTCATACTAGAAGGGAAGCATGGATTGCTGAAAAGTAATGGCCACATTTTCCTCTAAACAGGAAGAAAAGTAAAGAGTTTATGTAGGTGATATCAGTTTCAAAAACTCTATTAAAACAGATAATCAAGATTGGAAATGACTCTCTGGTGTTTGCTTGGTTTTATCTCTGATTGTAAATGTTACAAATTTATGTGATCTTTCATCTCCAGTCATCCTTTATGAGCCTCCGATTAACCTGTTTTTATATATCTGTCTCACCAGCAAATAAGGTTCTTGGATGATTCACTTTCTGTCTCTTTGTCATATTAATTCTTATATCCTCAAGTAGTTTCAATAGAAGATATAGCCTAGATTTGGAACCTATTATTCCATTAGATATGAATTATACCATCCCCATTGTAGATGAAAGGATCGAAGTTTTGAAGCTTTCTTTCAAGAGCGATGATTCATTTAGATATTGATTTCTTGATTATAGGATAGACGAGGAATGTAGGAAGCTGAGATAGCCCTTGTTACCATCCTAATAACTGTGCTTTTTTTTTTGAACAATCTAACAATTAATGTAAAGACCGCGCCATGAGGACTTGAACCCGAGATCATTGGGCTCGGGCATTAACCACTCTACCGCTAGGCCGACTCACACACACAACAACTGTTCTTTTTCATGGCAAAAAGGTTCCAAGTGTAATTATCCAAATCATTCAGTTTTTATCTTAACCCTAAACATGGATTTGAACGATTATCGATTGAAAATGGAGGAGAAATGGATAATACAAGGAAAAAAGTGCGGCAAAAAAGTTATAATGTTGATGATAGACACATTGTTTTGAACATGGTTGCATTGCATGGGTGGTTTGTCTCCAAGGTTTCTGATTTGAAGCTCTCTCTCAAACTCTGTCATTGTTTGACAGGTGCGGATTTGAGCGACACTCTAATGGATCGCATGGTAAGCTAATAAAACCATGTGGTTTCTTAGGTATGATAGAAGTATAACATGTAAATATCGATGTAGGTATTCTGGTTGGTTTATGTTTGATCTTTTGGTGCAGGTACTTAATGAAGCTAATCTGACAAATGCTGTCCTAGCTCGATCTGTGCTAACGCGTAGTGATCTTGGTGGTGCTATAATCGAAGGCGCGGATTTCAGTGATGCTGTCTTAGACCTTCCTCAGAAACAGGTCTCCCTTTATCTTGCTTGCTCTGCACTTTCTTGTCACCATATTTAGACTGGTCCCTTTTGCAAAAACCCAGAATGCTCTTGAAATTAAATATTCATAGTCAAACAAGTTGGCAGAAGAGTATCTTTATCATATCCAATAGTACTAGAGAGAGAGAGACAGATATTTTGGTAATCTTTATACCATGCCTGCACAACTGTATTATAGTCTTATGTTGTGTATTCTGGGTGTGTTTGTGTAATGTGGGTATGCAGGCGCTTTGCAAGTATGCGAGTGGCACGAATCCTGTAACGGGAGTGAGCACGAGAAAGAGCTTGGGGTGTGGGAATAGCCGAAGAAATGCATATGGTTCCCCGTCTTCTCCTCTGCTGAGTGCTCCTCCGCCAAAACTCCTCGATCGTGATGGTTTCTGCGATCCAGCCACCGGCCTCTGCGAGGCTAGCTGACTGCTTCCCATCATGGTATCATCAAGCTAATTATGTCCACAAATATGTGAAATGTGTAGTTATTTTACATCAAAAGATACATAAATCATCACCAATGTAAATTTCCATAGAGACATTATTCCATTTGTGTTTCGAACTTTGCTTAGAAAATCAAATTTTATAGAGATGTGATCAAATCTGAGTACAAGGCAACCTTTAAACTATTGGCTAGTGAGCGAGTGTCTGTGTGCCCTAATTCATCTTTTAACCGAAAAATTATTGGCTGCCTACTAGAGGTTTTGTATATTTTTCACCGGTCCAATTTTGTATATTTTTCACCGGTCCCAAAAATATTCGTTAATAGAGGTTTTACTATATAAGAGAAAATTTTATACAAAAGTAACAACTCATTTAAAAAAAAAAAAAAAAAAAGTCATCCTTATAATCTTCATTTTACAAAGAAAAGATAAATACATGTTGCCCTTATAGACATAATCATAGTATATAATGATATGAAAATATGTTTGCAAAATGTTCTTCCTGTTCAAAATGTTGATCGGACATTTGTCTTAAATTTATTAGGTGGAGAGGAACTAGAAGCATTTTTTTTCAGATCGATAGGAACAAATAACAAATGGATGTAGCAAATTAGGTCTTATGTCAATGCCATACAATATATTGAATATTTGATATGGAATATATAATGAAATTTGGGGATGAAACAAAATCATCTATTTCTTTTTTAAACTTAGACAAGCAATATATATATATATATTTTTTTTATTCATCCTTTGCATTGTAAGAATATTTAAGATTTGTGCGTTTCATATTACTATTTTTATTTATAAATCGTAGGATATGTGGGATGGCAATGGGTCGGATACCCACCCATTAAGCAGTTCTCAAATTCAAACTCATGAAAATTTTTCACACCCAAACTCGTTCCAAATCCGATTAAAAAATAATTTTAAAATCCATACCCAACTCGAACCCGTTGGGTAATACCCGTTTATTACCCGCTAAAAATCCGAATACTAAAAAATAAACATCAAATAACAAAATATTATAAATATGATGAAAACATAATCATCAGTAGAAAATTTCACTAAAATTAATCTCAAAGCAAAGTACTACGAACTTACAAAATCTTAAAACATAACTAGAAGATTATGAATTATTGATGATGTCGTTGTGTCGTCATATTTCGGGAGTAGATTTACAAAAGTAGAGAAGAAACATTAAAGACTTGACTCTTATGGAATGTGTGTGTGAATTAAGAAAATCAGATAAAACCCTAAATCTACTAATATTTATACTAATATTTATAAATTATATAATAATAAACTATACAGAATATAATATATTTTATCTTATATATATAAATGAGTTTGGGTAATGGGTACCCGGAGGTAATTGTCTAAACCCGACTCAAACCCGTCACGGGTTTGTATGTTTCTACCCAAACCTGTTCCAAAATCATTTAATATTTCTCAAACCCGTCCCATCAGGATTTGGGAAGTGCAGGTACCCACGAAAACCCGACCCATTGCCATCCCTATATGTGGCCGCTACTACCAATTGAGTAAATTTCTTTCGTGCAATAATTTTAAATCACGGAAGAGAGGTAAATCACACTTGCAAAATTAGGTGTGTCTGTCAATCTATTAAAGAGCTCGTAGTTGTCATATGGGTCGGACCGACCCAGACCCGACTTATTTTAGAAATGATGCAGGCATGGGCTGGACCTTCATGTTGAAATGGACCCCATCTAGGCTAATTTTGTACAAATTGGGCCTTTAGTGGTTGACCCAGGCTCGACCCACTTAACAAGTATATGTGGCCCGACTATGTTTACGTCAAAGCCCTACCCAGGCTTGGCCCGCTTCATTTATGGGCCTGGGCAGAGCTGGGCCTTGATTCTTGAGAGCCTGACTGGCCTGAGCGGCCCAGCCCACTTGACAAGTATAGCTTGTATGACTCGAATCTAAGGTCTCTAACTTTAGAAATACATATTCCACCACTAGATTATTGTTGTTGGGGATAAATTTGTCTTTATATCCTGCATAGTTTATTATGTACTTATATAGAAATTTCATTTTTGAACCAGAAAAATACTATTGTAAGAAATAATATATCAACTTAATTTGGAGGATGTTATCAAACTTTGGAGATGTAATTCATCATAATATTTTGAGTTTAATGCATCAATATTTTAATTATCACCAAGAATCATTGGGGTACAAATCAATGTACACGAGTGCAACTTTGTCTAACAATATCGCGACAAGTTTAATTAAAAATCAATCTACTGTTTGTACAATCGTATAAATTTATTGATAAATTCATCAAACATTAAAAATTAATTTGTGCTTTTGCCGCTGTGAAGAAGACAAGCAGACTAGATTGAAGTGATTCTGTTCGTTTGCTTTAATCGAGCTTAATAATTTTGAACTGAGTTTTTCATAAAAAAAATATGCAAGTATGATTCGATCGAAGCCAAATAGATCTCTAAAATGATTGTTGACTTTAGACAAATCTACTTATTTTTAGCTTGTTTGTTTGAGAAATATTTCAAAGTTTGTAATTTTATTTGCTTAGAAAACTTGAGAAAAATAACCCCAATTATATATATATATCCAATTTTTACTACGATGATTTGACATCTACACTAAATATCCTATCAAATATTTTGAAAATATTGTAACCTACTCCAATGTAAATACATTTCCCAACATTTTTTTAATTCTGAAAGAAGTACTTCTCACAATTACAAGATTCTTCAAATTTTGAACTCATAAATTTTTCAACTATAAACCGTATTTATCCTTACAGATTGAAGAATTGAAGTCAAATTGCTAGTATTTTATAAGTTGTCCTATTGTCTGTGATAAGGAAAGCAAAAAGGCAATCATTTTGTTTTAATTTATTACTCCTATGTCTATGTAAATTTGGTCATGCAACAGTTGTCTAGTTCTTGGATCTTGGTCCATATCGCTTTAAGAGATCAAATTCGATATCGAGAAGTAACATATACATACACTCAATTAATTATCAAATGCATAAAATCTATGGTTTAATATCTACCAAAATTTCTTAATTCTTCTAGGGAGTACTCTATTCATGGTATAGACCTTTAAATTCAATTATAAATATTGTCCGATCTCTAAAATATGCTAGAAAAAAATATTTCGATCTTCAGACAAATTACAAATAAATCTCGAGCTTGCAGCTTCGAGCTCAACATTATGATATGGAAGACAGATTATTGCAACCATAAGTGATATAAGTATCATATCCAAAATTAGCAGCCAAACTTTGGACATCGAAAAACAAAAAAAACTGTTACCAAATAGTACAAAATTAGTTCTAGTTATATCAGATAAATATTTTTTTATATAACTCTTACGAATAAATAAAAAAATATAAAATTAAGATATATATGATCTATCCTAGTAAATTTACATACAACACTTGTCGTACGTCCGTACAAATTGCAACACTGATTTTTGTGTGCCATCGAAAGAAACATATTCCCGCATATACAGGCATCTTAAACTAACATATTAATATTCATTTTCTTTTTTCTTTCTCTTTTTTTTGAGAAAAATGATAAGTTGACCCAATGTCTGCTATATATGGGGAAATTTAATAATTATGCATTAATTCAATCTTAATTAATTTAAAAAATAAGACATTACATATTACAAGTTAGCCCTTATTGTCATTTTTAGTTTGATCAACCAGCTATTGATTAGTCACAAAAAAATTTCAAAAACACAAAAGCAGCCGGTCATTGGCGGGCCGGCGCCACTCGTCCAGTATGATGGGTAAACCGAGCACATATATTGCATGCGCTCGAATGAAATTTTTAAAAGCTTTTGGATGTGCCGATCTCTTAGTTAAGAATTTCAATCTCTTATTATGGACACTCTTCGATTGTGGGTGAATTTTGGATGGGGGTATAGAGCACCCACATGCGATAGAGACCCCGTTGTGGATGCTCTAAGAATATTATATCTAGAGACAGTTTAAAAATAATGTGTAAAGACATACAATGTCCCACTCTTGCTAGGTTTTTTGATATAATGCTTGTACACTTGTTCACATTATGTTACGCTCTTTTCTCGTTATAAATTGAACTTCCTAAAATGTATAGTACCTAATAATACTGAACTAAACATTATTGTTCTTTCATGTAAGCAAGACTTTATCCAAGCATGCAAATTTAGTTGGTTTAATTAGAAGCTTTAGATCCTTGTGTGGTGGAAGGAAGACAAAATTGTCAGGAAATTTGCAAAATCCAACTGTTTGTTCATGATGTTTGTTACACTAATTTGACAAAAAAATGTTTTTCTTATTTATTAATTCATGGTGACACGTTGTTTGTCATAAGTGAAGTGTGTGGTCATGACTTAATCAAGATTAGACAATCATTATCTTGTTTGTCGTTATTAAATTGAATACTAATACTTTTACTTGTGACGTACGAGAAACTTTTATATCGAAATTCCGGAAACAATACCAATAAATTAGAGACTTTAAACCAACATAAATTAAACGATAAACCTCAATAAATAAATATAAAATTGAGTTTATAGATGCTTTTTCGAAATTAAAGTTGTGGAAGGCTAGAGAGACAGGTGGCAGTATTTTAATCAAATTAATTAATCATTTTTGTAAAACTATTCAATCAATCAATGGACTCATTAATTATAGAAAATATATTTATTCAGATTAAATCTGGGTTGTTATATTAGAAGTAATCGAAGAGTTCATAATTTTTCCTATTTCTTACCCTAGAAAGGTTTTATATGTGAACTCCCCCTCAAACCATATATACCACAATTCACACAAAAGAACAAGAGAATGACTTGCATGCGACCTGCTGCATGGCAAGCGACTGATTACTAATATAAGGATAATCGTCGGACAACAATTTGGATTTTTCGGCTCGTTCCGAAGCCTTCGGTTCCCTTCACTCGCATCTTGACCAAAGAAGAAGTGGCAAACAAAAAAACGGAGAGACAAACAAAAAAAAGAGGAACAAAAAATCTGGAATATAAAAAAAATTGAAAAAATAATTAAAAGAATTAATTAGATATTGTGACACGAACAAAAATGCTGAAAAACACTTATTAGGATACTTCTGAAAAGTGTCCTAATAAGTCAGAAAAAAAAAAATTGGGAAAAAAAGGCAGGCATGTGGCCTTGTGGGTGAGGCCCGTGGTCGCATAGGGTGCAGCAGGTCTCATTCAAGTTTTTGCGAAAGAACAAATAATATATAGAGTGTGCATCTTAAAGTCGAAAAATTACATTAATCATTAATAAGGTTTAACACTAACTTCTAACCGTAACGTCAATGCAAATCAATCCTTATTAATAAATTGTGAGTTTTCATTAATTGTAATCATAACAAAAGAATTTGCATTGCACAAGTTAAAGAGATGAGGTTAATTTCCACAAATTCCTTCACATCATCCTCCATACATTATCGCTAATGTACAAAGTGCAGTTTTCACCAACAATTGTAGCCACTCAAAGTAATTCATTTTTTTTCAAACATAAATACTATTCTAACAAGCAGTATGTGACGTAAGTCGGGTCCTCTATTGCACCGTTTTGTATTATTTCATGTGTAACTACAGATAATCGTCACATATTAATAAAATTTTAATTAATTTCTATCAAATTTTTATTATTTTTTGAATTTCCATAAACGAAGTTATTGTATATTTGTATGTGACGAGCTAAGAAGACTTCATTCTTGTATATATTTACTTGAGCCTAATGACACAAGTTTTCAAATTTTGGAGTCGAGATACTGATTGTGCAAACTTTATAATTACAGACTGATACAAATATGTAAAAG
The DNA here is from genome assembly GCA_029490685.1 of Schizonepeta tenuifolia. Classification (NCBI taxonomy): domain Eukaryota; kingdom Viridiplantae; phylum Streptophyta; class Magnoliopsida; order Lamiales; family Lamiaceae; genus Schizonepeta; species Schizonepeta tenuifolia. The sequence continues at coordinate 17,699,323 of CM055960.1, read as the reverse complement.
GGATTATGGGAACATAATAACCAATGACTGAAATCATTTTGCAAAAGTAAAAGAAACAAAAAAAAAAAAAAAATGCAAAATCCAAAAGTAGACATAGAAACAATAACGCAAATGCCCTAGCTCGTCAATAAAACTTACATTGTTCGATAGCAATTTTTATTAGCACTAATTTTTATATAGAAAAGAAAATGAGAGAAAATCGTGTAATCCACCAGCCGCTAAACTATGTAACCCCACAATTCTTTATAACACTAGAAGAAAGGAAATAAAGTTTGGTAATATTTATATTTGCCTACCAATTATACTATATATGAATGTGAAAAAACGAAAAAGAATAATAAACTTCAGGTTCGTCCACAAACATAATTATCAATAGACCGACAAAGCGAATATTATTTGATAAACTGATAATATACCAAAGATAGAAAACCGATAATCTTTTTTTTTTTAGTTTACATATGACTCAAACCTCCGACCTCTTAATTATAGAGAAAGCGTCTTACCATTTGAACTGTGTTTCGTTGTCTAAAATCGATAACATGCATCTAATATTTCGAAATTTTTACCGACCAAAGTTAAATGGCTTAGTCCTTTTTAAAATGGGGTCAAACTTGTTTTGGCAGCTCTAGCAAATAGTAGGAGAGTTTCGAAGAAATTATTTCTGTAAAATTAGAATTTTGCATGCATCTATATTTGAGCGTAAGTTGCGTCGATCTTGAGAATAATTGTGCTCTTGCATGTTGTTTTGGCTACTAATGTAAATATAGATCATGTCTCTTAACATCGAGGAAAAGACGTAGAGAGAGAGTTTTCTTAGTTTTTGTTTGGGAAATATTAGAAAATTAGGCCCTAGGGCTTGATTAAATAAAATGTGGCTTATGCTCGGGTCTTTATTAAAAAATGAGAATTCAGGCTATTTTATTTTTATGTGCCTACGAATTTTCTAAAATAAGAGAAGAATATTATTATAGTTACACAATCATATATGTTGTATGAAAAGTCCAAAACAAAAATTCTTATACAATTTTTTTATACATTTATTTGGAATATAATATCATTGCATGAGAATCAGCAAATTTAAATTACAAGACTTGTAACACAATCTGTTTCGTCATTTTTTTTATGGTGTGGGAACCTGCAGTCGCTATGTTCGGTGCGTACTGGATAAACTCCCGTTCCTTGTGTAGTAACCTGCAAACTACACAAGACAGATAAATCACACTTTTCAAGTACATGTATGACAGACTCGACCTATAAAGTGGTGTCATGGAGTTCGAACCTGAGACCTTTCAGTCTCATGCCCACAATAAGAAAGGAATTACGGGGCAATAAGTGATCATCAATTCAAAATAGATGATTTTTTGTGGAGTTGAGGATCTAGTGGTGATTTAGGAAATAAATAGCCGCTCGATAAAAACAAAAGGAGCATTATGGAGAAAGTCATGATCATACAAGTCAGCATTTGGAGTTTAATGAATTTGAAGAAAATTGAAGTTAGATTACCACGTGGAATACATATTAAGGAACAATTGTGACTCTATTTTTACTTTAGTTAGGTCGATGAAGTGGCTCAATCGATTAAGTCCAACCAGTTTATGCCGATTTGCCACGTCGGAAATCTACTAAAAGAAGTAATAGATGATACATTTGATTTATACCGACCGGGAGCAAGAATTTACTTAATGCTCATTTCAAAAATGACTGAATTATCATCGTCATAAAAAAGATGCATCGAAAATTTGGTAAATACTATCAACCAATTTGTTTTATTATTGGTAAGTGTCAAGTTCGGTCCTTTTGTTCTTATATTAATTCGAATTATCAACTCATGCGCGTGACTAGAACCTCTCATGCCAAAACGAAATAAATAAATGTATTATTCCCTCCGTTCGTGACTAAATGTCAAATTTGTGCTGGATACGAAATTTAAGAAAAATCTGAAAAAGTAAAAGTTAGTGGGGTAAAAGTTAGAATGTAGGAGTATTGTTAATTAAAGTGATTATATTCTTAATCCTTTCTTACTTTTTTCCTTTTCCATTTCCTTTTATCCTTTATTTTAATTTGGGGAATTAATCCTTGTTTTTTTTTTCCAAGTCTTTTTCTTTCATTTTTTTCCTCCTATTTTCATTTTATGTCATCCAAATTTTTTTTTTATTTCTTTTCCTCTTCGATTTTTTTCCCTATGCACAGTTTTTTTTTTTTATGTCTTGTTTTCCATTTTTTTCCTTGTTTTAAAACAAGAAAACCTGTTTTCACATTAAGAAACAAATAAAGCTGTAAATAAGACATTACATTGATTTGATCAAAATTGAAAGGAGGGAAAAACTGCATTAATGAGGAACAAAGTGTACATTTATTTGAAATTTCCCACCAAAAACAGTTTTGGTGGAAACTACACCTAACTCACAATTACAACTATAAATAGCATTCATTACACAGATTTTCTGCACCAATTCCAGTCCCCAAATATTCAAACTCCCTTAATTACAGAAATTCTGCAAAAATGGCTCCAAATGGAGCGAATCTGACTGATGAAGACAGAAATCTTCTTGCACAGTGGCTTCTTCAAAACTTTAACTATGGTGTTCTTCGACATGGAGCTCAAATTGAAGCTGCAAAACTGTTCTAGAAATCCAGCCACACAATCAATCGGATATGAAAATATGTAGCCACACAACAGAGCAAGGGATTAGCTATAAATGTTGTTGGCATGAAGAAAGACAAAATACAGAAAAATAGGAAGGAGCTGGATGAAGAAAAAATGAAAAACCTAGCATTTGTGGAGAGAAGCAACATTAGAAAGCTAGCAAGTAATCTTAAAGTATCAGTTGGTTTATGTCATAGATGGGTGAAGGAAAAAAAAAATCTGTGCACATTCAAATGCAATCAAACCTCTACTCACAGAGGCAAATAAGCTGCAAAGACTGAAATGGTCTCTTAGTATGCTTTCTAGCATCAGTCAAAATGGGAAGATTGTCTTTCAGTCTATGTTTAACATCATACACATAGATGAGAAATTGTTTAATCTCACAAAGACATCATCAAGGTACTACCTGGTAAAAGGAGAAGAACTGCCTTACAGAACATGCAAGAACAAGGCTCATATAGAAAAGATCATGTTCCTATCAGTGGTTGGCAGACCACACATAGATCAAGAAGGAACTGAAATCTTTGATGGCAAGGTTGGGATATTCCCATTCATATTCAAGGAACCAGCAGCAAGGAATTCAAAGAATAGAGCCAAAGGAACCATCATCACAAAGGCAATTTCAGTCATTAACAGAGAATGCATGAAAAAAAGTTTCTTGGAGCTGGTAAATGTTTCATTACCACTATCAGAATGCATCAACCATTCATCATTTAGTCTTATCTTACTGTAATCATCATGCAGGCCATGCCATGCATTAAACAAAAGTGGCCAGAAGGAGTTAGCAAGAACATAATAATTCAGCAAGACAATGCAAAGTCACATATCAGTGACAAAGATCCAGATTTTCAAGCAATAGCTCACACAAATGGATTCAATATCACACTTGTCTGCCAGCCACCTAATTCCCCTGACACTAATGTCAATTACTTGGGGTTTTTAGATCGATACAGTCATTAAAAGATCAGAAGAATGCAATGACAGTGGATGATCTCATCAACAATGTCATAGAAACATTTGAGGCTTATCCAAGCTACAAACTTAATGACGTTTTCTTGACTCTACAACAATGCTATGAGGAAATCATCAAAGTGAAGGGTGGGAACAACTACAAAATACCACACATTGGCAAAGGTAGGTTTAGAAGGGAGGGAAGACTGCCAATCTGTATTGAGGTGGATGAGCAGCTAGTAGCATCAAGCTTGGAGTATATAAATCTGCAGGGCAGTGAAGGAAATGGGCCAGTAGCAACCATAGAATCAATTGTTGATGGCATGGAACATGTGAATCTAACATAATAGGACATAGGCAATTTTTTTGCAGCATGTTTACAGGGACAAACATAGATCAATTCAGTCTTATGTTTGGAATGTAGATGTCCCTTTTGGAGCAGTTTTTTGGAGATGTGGTAATTGTAAATGTCCCTTTTGGAAAGAAGGAATGAAGTATTCCGTGATTGACTACCTAATGATCAAATTTCAACCTCTTAAACTAGGTTTCTTTTTACCTAGTGGTGGCATCCATATGATCAAGGCATGACAGATATATACAAACATCATTATAAAGCCTCAGATTTCACAGAACTCATCATAGGCAGGGCATAGAACAACTAGTAGGCATCATATCATCATAGAATCAGATTAAGAAAGCCTCAAATTTCACAGAAATCTTCATAGGCAGGGCATAGAACAAGTAGTAGTATCAATCTCATCATCATTAAGGCATCATATCATTACATAATCACATCAAGAAAGCCCCAGATTTCACAGAAATCTTCATAGGCAGAGCATAGAATAAGTAGTAGTATCAGTCTCATCATCATTAAGGCATCATATCATCACAAAATCACATCAAGAAAGCCTCAGATTTCACAGAAATCTTCATAGGCAGGGCATCGAACAAGTAGTAGTATCAGTCTCATCATCATTAAGGCATCACATCATCACAGAATCACATCAAGAAAGCCTCAGATTTCACAGAAATCTTCATAGTCAGGGCATAGAACAAGTAGTAGTATCATCATCATCAGATTAACAAAGCCTCATATTTCACAGAAATTTTCAAATGGCAGGGCATTGATCAAGTAGTAGTATCACAACCATCATAGAAAGTAACAAACAAAGGCTCAGAAATCACAGATTTCACAAGCATCATATAATCACAGCCTCAAATAATCAAATCGCATGACAGAAATCCTCAAATGGCACCACATAAATCAACAAATGGCATCACCAGCCCCCAACACCAAATTACACAGTAAAAAACAAACAATAGAACCTGGACAGCAAGCCCTAGCATTTCCCAACCTTGAGAAGATGAAGGTACTTTGCCTTCCAATCATCGTAGCTGAGATACACATCAACTTCATCGTCAAAATCTGACGGTGGAGTTTGTGGGACCTCGGATTCATCGTCGGAGTTGGCCTCACATTCCCAGGAAGGAGATGGCTGCCGCCTAGCTCCGGTCTCCACTAATGGAATCGCCGCTGGGTCAGATTGCAAGGATGGCTGCAAAGCGTTGGATCCAGCAGGCGGCGACGCAGCGGCGGCCGCCATCAATGGAGAATCCGACGGCGGACTGGATTCGTGGACGGTGAATTCAGTCTCCTCAACACGAGAGATCGATTCGGAGAAGGGAGATTGAGGGGTGACCGGAAACTCCTCCGGTGGAGAAAAAGAATTCGAAGAATTCATCAGAAACAAATATTGGGGGGTGAAGAAGAAGATGATGCAGTAGATCTAGGGTTAGGCTTAGATCGATCTCAGAGAGTACAGAACCAAAGTGAGAGAAATGATGGAGAGCGGTTGCGATAGATCTAGGGTTAGGCAAAAGAATGAGAGATGAGGGAGAGTGACTGCGAGAGAGAGAATAGGGTTTGGGCAGAAATGAGAGTGAGATGGATCAATTTTGGGTGGGTGGGTATAATTTTAGGATTTAATTAGTGCATTAATTAGGAGTTTAATTAAGCCTGTTAATTTTATCTAATTAAAAGATGGTGGGGTATTGAGTGGCAAAGAGTAGTAATTTGTGTAAAGTAAAGAGGGTATAGCTGTACGAAAAGGTGAACTGGACATTTACTTGTGAACACTGCTACTGTAGCAAATTGGACATTTACTCAGAAACGGAGGGAGTATTTTTTATTAAGCGAAAATATATACTGTTTTTGTATAGTAGTAACTAGTAAGAGTTTGTGGCCCCCTCCCCATCCCTAAACAAAAAAGAAATTTTTATCTTAACTAATAACTAGATTAAAAAAAAAGTAGTGCTATTTGGACATATTATGTCCAAACATACGATGATAAAAATAGGGATTCGATGAAATTTTTTAACTAATAATTTAATTTCATAGTTTCGACAGTTTGGTTATTAATAAACATACTCTTTTTAAATTTTAATTATAAAGTTTCATCTCAATTTAAATTCACAAGTTTAGGAGTTGGGTGCGGATGAGAGTAAAATTTGAGAGCGGGTGTGCATGAGATCGATATTTCGGAAGGAGGTCTGAGTAGGAAAGAAATTTTGAAGGCAATCGGACATGTTTTTTCCTATTTTAAGCACACATGTCTCGACATAGTATTTCCGAATAAAATTATTGAAAAAAAAAAATTTCATTTGGCAAATTGGTTAATAGATACTCTATTATGTTTATGAACAAAAGATAAAATATGTTTTTAATTAGGACAAAAATTTGGGTGCAAATATTGCATTTTGTAACACCCGTTCACCCGACCCATTTGGCCCGGGTTTGACCCGGGTTAATCCCTTTTTTTTAATTTTTCAGTTTTGTTTTAAAATTTTATTTTTCAGTTTTTTTCTTCTAATTTTTGTTTTTTTTACCCTTCTTTTTTTGTTTGCCGCTTCTTCTTTAGCCAAGATTCGAGCGAGGGGAGTCGAAGTGGAACGAGCCGAAAAAATCTAAATTGTTGACCGCCGATTATCCTTATTTTAGTAATCGGAGGGAAGACGAAGTCGTAAAATCAGAGCCAAAGGCTCTGTCGGAAAAAAAAATTCTAAAAAAAAAGATAGGACACGTGGGACCCAGGCGTGAGTCAGGCGGGCGCATGGGGCGGGTCGGGTTATGCACCATACATAAGTATGCACACAAGTGCAACTCTTTAGGCTCTCTGCAGTGGCGCGCGCGAGCGCGCTCGCATCCCTAGCGAGTGTGCTCGCACCGCGCACGCACCACTGCCGATCGCCAAACAACGCGCTCGCTGGCAGTCTCCTTTTCACGTGGCGATCGCACAATGATCGCCAGGCGGCCGTTGGCGATCGCAACGGTTACATTTAAAAAAAAAAAAAAATTCTACATTTTACCTTTAAATACCCCCTTCCATTCCCTCAAACATCACACCTCTCTCATTCTCCTCTCTTTCAAATTTTATCTTTCGGCGATTATCCGATGATGCCTCCTCATCCCTACACCGATGGCGAAACCCTAGAATTGGCACGAGCGTGGTTGTACGTCTGCAATGGCGGCGGCGGCAACGCCGCTATGTGGACGAGAGTGGCGACTCGCTACAGCGTGAATCGCCCACAGTACTCGGCAGAGCGCAACTCGACGCAGTTGCGCCACCACTGATCCCGAGTCAAGACTACTTGCGGGCTCTTCAACGCGATGTACCGTCGAACCCGTGCTCAAGCTCCGGCCGGCATCACTGAAGAGATGGTGCTAAACTGGATGCTCAATGAATGGGCGGTCATGCACGCCGAGGCGTTTAAGCATTTCGCGGTTTGGCACCTCGTGAAGGATGTGCCCGATTTTTTTAGTGAGTAGGTTTTTTTTTTAATTATTTCAATGTATTTCGTATTAGGATTTTTTTTTTAAATTATGTCATTGTATTTTAGGGTTTTTTTATGCAATTAATTATGTTTGTTTTAATTTATTTATGTAAGTTATTATAATTTACAATAATTCTATTCGGACATACTATGTCTAGACATACGTGCTTGAAATATGAAAAAAAATGTCCGACTGTCTTCAAAATTTCTTTCCTACTCAAACCCTCTTCAGAAATATCGTTCTCATGCACACCCGCTCTCAAAATTTACTCTCATTCACGTCCAACTTCTAAACTTGTGAATTTAAATAGGGATGAAACTTTATAATTAAAATTTAAAAAGTGTATGTTTATGAATAACCAAATTGTTGAAACAATGAAATTAAATTATATGTTAAAAAATTCCGTCAAATTCCTATTTTTACTATCGTATGTCCGGATATAGTGTGTCCAAATAACACTACCCTATAATTTATTGTGTAAAAATAATATAAATCTAGAAAAAAAAATATAGCGAGCTCGCCGCTGCTCACAGTCTTAATTATAGATGAGATCTTGTATAAACATGCTCTTCAGATAAATAATAATGCATCTCTATATAGTACAATACAATATTTTCATGATAATAATTTATGATAAAAAAAATACTCCGTCTTAGTATATAGTAAATTGATGTGCTATTTATTACAAATTATAAAGAGGAAATAACTTTTTGGGGTATATTTTATCAAATTATTAGGTGAAGAAAAGAGAGAACAACTCTTTGCAAACCGCAGTATAGATAATATATGTAATTTAGGAATCACATTATAATTTTTATTTTAAAGATATGAGACTAATTTGTTGGAGTGACTAAATACGAAATCCGAAACTAAAATATTGGTATAAAATTATTTTAATATATAAAATTAGGGAATTTTATTTGGACACGTTGTGTTGACCACATAATAATAATAATAATAATAATAATAATAATAATAATAATAATAATAATAATAATAATAATAATAATAATAATAATAATAATGGAAGATCGATAATTTAATTTCTTTTCTTACTCATATGTTTTGGTTAAAGTCAGACGTGGCATGTGAGGAATTAGAAAATTCAAACAATAGTTTATTGTCTCCAAACCTGTCTTCACTCTTTATTAGTATAAAACAAAATAGAAAAACGAAAATAGGGGGTTGGCTGCACTCTTTTTCCCTGCGTTCCACCTTCGGCCTTGGCTAATTTTTTTTATTTTTTATTTTTCTTAATAATCAAATTAAAGATAAAAAAAATTCCCATTCTCTCTTCTATAAGAAGCCCGCACCATTTTAATGCTAGTCCAACTCTCCAAGAATCTCTCTCTCTCTCTCTCTCTCTCTCTCTCTCTCTCTCAATATACTCATCATCATCTAAACCTCATCAATAAGCCCTTTTCTCTTAATCTCTCAAAAAGTTATGGCAAGAAGGAAAGGAATCCGGCTAGGCCGCAAGCTCGTCCGACTCTTCAAATGGTGCATCCACCGCCGTACACGGCGCACGACCGCCGCCTACCGGCGGCTGGAACAGCCGGCGGGCCCCATTTCAAAACTCTGCAAATGGGTCCAGTCGTTTAGGCACAAAGTAAAAAGAAGCATCTGCCCTGACGAAACGGATCCGGGTTATATCCAATTGGGCAGAGACCCGATTGCGCCGCCGAAGGGGCACATGGCGGTGTACGTGGGCGAGAAGGAGGGTAGCGTTTCTCGAGTGGTTGTACCCGTTTTATATTTCAATCATCCCTACTTCGGGTCACTGCTGCGGGAGGCTGAGAAGGTTCACGGGTTCGATCATCCGGGTGGGATCCAAATACCCTGCCCCGTATCCGAGTTGGAGAGAGTTCAGACGAAGATCGCCGCCATGAGTGGTGGCGGAAACCGGAGCAGGCGGAGATTGTTGGACCACCACCGTGATTGGTTTTTGTGAAATTTGCTTGCATTTTAATTTGAGAAGTGTTACAAAGTTTCTTTTCTTTCTTTAATCAATTTTATGGTCAATGTTTATTGAATTTTCGTGTAAGAGTTCTCTATGACATGTTGAAATGTGAATATGTATGATTTGGTTTATAGCTTAAAAACACTAATTGGAAAATAAACTTCATTAATCAAATAGAATCATCATAAAGCGAGCTCCCATACCACGCTCGCAAGCTATTGCCGAGAGCGGAGCTCGCAAGCTCAAGCTCTCACGCTCGCCATGCCACACGGTGACCGTTGGTTGGTCGCGCCCGTAGCCGTTGCGATCGCTAACGGTCACCATTAATTTCTTTTTTTAATTCAATTATTTCTCTTATATATATTTCCTTTCCCTCCACACAAATCACACTCTCTACACTCTCAACTCTTATCTCTCTTTCATCGGCGGTCATCTTGTCCAAAAAATAAAATAAAATAGATCTCAACGCCAATTTCAACACTATTTAGCCATTTTCCGAAGAAATTGATCAAAATAACCCGAACCCTCGCCCATCCCCTCGACAAAACATCTATTTTCCTGTGCCCCAACGAGATTTATTCTCGTCGCCCCAAGCCTTCGTGCCTCAATTTTCCACACAAAGAGCCTATGTTCCTCACTTTCTGACTGGGGCTTTTGCACCGTTTCAAGGCTTCAGAGCCTCCGATGCCGCGACCTCCGGTCATCCTTCACAAGGCTCCGGCTCCGGCTCCGGCTACACACCCTGCGCCGTCTCCCGATGATTTCAACTCGACGATCAATTTGGACGAAGACGAAGACGAAGTTCAAGTCATGTCGCCGGCAAAGAGAAAGGGGAAAAAGGAAGCGACCTCCGATAGTGGTCGTGGTGGGCGTCGTGGAGGCGTAGGGTGACGGCAAGTGCGGTGGACGAGCCGCAAGACTACACCTAGGCCGAGACGGAAATCTTGGCTCGGTGTTGGGTCGACATTAGCCAAGACGTCGTCGTCGGCAACGACCAAAAGAAAGATGCGTATTGGTGCCGCATTTTGCTCTGATACCACGAGCTCCGGCCCCAAGGGCGAAAAAGAACATGCAAAAGCTCTGGAACCATGGGGATCGACTGAAGCACCCATTGGCGGATTTCCAATAACTGTACAAGGAGTGCAAGATCCAAAGCTGAAGCGGCGAGAATGGCGAGGACATTTTGGCTCGGGCTCTCACCCATTAGCAAAGTTCGAGAGGCGGGCCCTTCAAGCACTTGTAGACGTGGCGGGTAGTAAGAGAGACGCCAAAGTTTGCCGCGGTCCACTCCGCCAAATACCAAATTCAAGCAGCGCCAAAGCGAACGAAGACGGACGAAGATGGGAGCTACTCCACTTCGGCACACAATTCGGTGGCAGGGAGCAATCCGAGCGGGAGCACACCGTGGTCGACCACTTCACTTTCGGGCAGCGAATTTGGTTTGGAGCACTCTAGTCGGCTCGAGTGGCCGATGGGTAGAGACGTGGCAAAGGAGGTCGCAAAAGGAAAGAAGAAGGCGGGATCGAGCTCGAGTTTCGCTTCGGCGGCGGCGGAACTTGCCCAGGCCACTGGAGCGATGAGGGCGTCGGAATTTTCGAGAACTCAGACTATCATATCGTCACGAAAAATACCGTCAACTTAGGACCCGAAAAAAGGAGATTCCAGGAGGCCTATGTTGAGAATCTCAAGAAAAAACATGGTTGGGATCACTTGTAGTTTTTTTTTTATTTGAACGTAATATTTTTAATTAAATTAAATAATATTTTCTAAAATTATTATTGTTTTTAAAATAAAAGAATAAAAAAAATTGTTCAAAAAAAAAGGGAGCTCGCCATTGCAACCGAAATAAGAAGCACGCTGGGGGCCACAATAATGAGCAGTGAGCTTCAATATGAAGCTCGTCATTGCTCACAGCCTAAATAACGGGACGGCTCGAGCCAGCGATTGAGTCGCCCGTTGTGATTGCTCTTATATAGACGAATTAGAAATATATTTAACGCCTAGTATTAAAGTTATAATAGAATTTTTTTTGTCATTTTTTATCATATCAGGTGTTTGATAAATGAAAATAATTATGATCATTAATATTGTTATTTATTTTATATCACTGTTCCTCCTTCCAAAAGAACATGTTTACAATCTAAATCGAAGTCCTAATTGATCATGCTAATTCAATTGATTGTTTTCAATGTTCTAGTTTAATTAAACTCCTATAATTTCCACTTCCTTAATTAATCATACATATGCTTCAGTAAAAGTGAATGAGTTAATATATAGTAGATCTCAATAAATTTAAGAAGTGAGATATAAAAATAAGTCAGCTCCATTTCAACTGCCACCACAGATATTTAAATTTCTTTGAAATTAAATATAAGAATCACAAAAGATGTACTATAAAGTTATCATTTCATAATTATATGATACAAACTTGGGATATATCGGGTAAGACTACTGCAAAACGTAGATTCTTATCCTATCAATCAATTGTAAAGCAAAAAGATGTCACACTTAGATTAGATCGTTTGAAATACGAGAGAAGTAGAGATATACCCATTATTGAAGGAGAAAAATGCTTAGTAGTAGTAGTATATTCCTGAAGATGAGGGGTAAAAGGGTCATTTCCTTGCCCATTAAAATAAATATCTTGTTCACTACTTGAATAATATTCTTCTAATTGTCTATTTTAGTGATAGTCTTCCCATTTTGTCGTACGCCTCTCGTATTCTTGATTTTTCATAGTCAACATCTATTCAAAATTTCAAATTGACAATATATGCTAACTCATACTTTGTCTTATTTAGGTCTATTTTTTGGAAGCAAGGTCTATTAAATTAAATGTGACACTCTTAGGTAAATTAATTTAAATTAACTTGTTACTCGATTTGCCTCATTGACTCAGTAAGAAACGACTTGTCCGATACCAAAAATCAAAGTCGCCTACGTAACTAAACTTTTGTACTGATATTTAGAGACTATTCTTGATTCTTGACTAAGATTTTGTTGCGGATACGTGTCTCTCTAGCATAATGAAATATTTTAGTAAAAATAAAAATCATTATACTATATAATGAATTGGAATTAACATTTATTATTAGAAACTGAAGCTAACTTCTATAAAATTAAATATCCAACCGTGAAATGATCATTTTTTTAAGGGAAGGACTAATCAATCTTAATTGGCCGAAAATTGCTCTAATTAATAACTCTAAAATTAAATTAAAATAACATGAACTACTGAAATTGATAACTATTAGAGAATTCTTTGTGTGTTAGTGTGTGTTCGTGCATGCATCCTTTTTTCTTATTTCTTCCAATTAAACCTGCTATATGGCCTTGTTCAAATTAAAGTGCAGTTTATGATCATGGTCCAGGAGTTGGAAGTAATTAATAAAAAGGAAATTTAGAAAACGAATATCTTTATCGTTATCTGCAATTTTGCCAATTTCCAAATTTGACTAACAATCGAATTAGAATTTAGAAAGTTATTATGTTAGTTAGTGTGTGTTCTTGTATGTTTTTTACCCTTTTTTTTTTTTTCTTTTTCTTTCCTTCAATATAACTTTTACACAAATGTTAAGTGCGATTGGTGGTGGGGGTTAAATAAAATGTAAGTACAACATTTAACTATGAACTTATAATTTTTTTTTTCATTCTCAAATCGATTAAAATATCATGTTCTCTGTTCCCCCAATTTGTTTACTTACTGTTCATTACAAAAATGATGGATCAGAATAAAGAAAATAGAAAATGGATAAGTTCTATAAGATTTTGAAGGGTTAACTCTTTATTTATTTGAATGTAAATAAATAAACAAATCAAGTGTATATTTATTTAAAAGAATACAGATAGACACATTGAGTGGGACAAATATAATTATCATACTTATATACATCATATTGAATTAAAAATAGTAGAGAAACTTTATATCATAGTATTTGTTATTTCGTCCACGTATGACGTAATAATGAGATAGGGAATTGAAAATAATAATTATGTTTGTTGTTGAAAGGATTGAAATATTATGTAAGTGCTTAAAAATCAGGCAATGTGAAGTGAGCAAAATTTGTCTATTTTGTTCAAGCCCAATAAACATATTAGTTGGCCCAAGAAGCCGAATGGAACCAGTCATTTGGCCCAGTGAGCTATACACAAGCCTTCACTGACTATTGGGCCGTCAATTCCATACCAATATGGCCCATTCCAGCTCGTGCGTACACTCATATTATTTTTAACAATAAAGCTATCCGGACATAGTATGTCCGGACATAATCGGTTCAACCATCAAAAAAACCGTCGGTTTAGGATTTAGTAAAAAACCGATTTTTTATAATAATTGATTTCCCTAATTTACCCTTAGCCATTTTGGCTCCAAAACAATGGTGGTATTCCCTCCTCCCTCGAAATTTTCCCTCCCATCTCCCAAATTTTCCCTCCCATGCATCCCCCAGAAAATCGAGTCCTAATTCTGCTAAAAACAAAATCTCCAGCATCCTTTTCTTGACGGCAGCGCAAGGTGGCGACAACGCACCACTTTTGCCAGTAGAGGAGGCAGCGGCGCCTTCCCCTAGTTCTACTGCCAAACGTTTGTTGCCCTGAGAAGGGAGATGTTGCAGGGAAGTTCATGTTACTTCCTCGTAGCATTGAAGAACTGCTGTAGATTGGTGGTAAGAGATAAAGCTAAATGGGAGTGAAGTAACGATTATGATAACGGCAAACATTTGACATAAAGAATTAGATATCATTCGTATATGGAGTGAAATTGCATCGTATATGTAAGTCAGAGACTACGGTTACAAAATTTACAGACTTACAACCAACACTTAGTTAGTGAGTAGACATGAATGAATCTACAACAAATCAAATCTTTGGGACAGAATCCGAATGAATGAACTCGCTAAGAATCAGTTTATCTTCATCAATACACTTCTTCTCTTGTCAATTTCTGAGGTTATAACTTTCTTTTCTCTTCCCGTATCCACTTGAAAATCTCACGTTGGTGATCCTCAGGATATTGCATCATATATTCATTGAATTGTTCAGTTGCTTGCAACAATTCATACTAAGAGATTCTTTCTGGCACAATGGATATAAGCTCTTCATCAACTTTATTAGTTGTCTTATCTTTCCTTTTTTATCTAAGAAAGATAAAGGCCAAAGAAACAACTGTAATCAAAGCCACAACCCCTAAAACAATAAACAAAGCTACCTTCACCTTCTTCCTCTTCGATCTGCTATTAGAAACTGCATGGCAACATTGGACATGGAACCTCGGAATTCCACATAGTGCTTCATTACCCTTAAAAGAATCAATAGTAAAGTTTCTGAAAGGACCGGCATTAGAAATTTCTCCACTTAAACTATTGAAAGAGACATCAATATAGTTTATGGTTACGTGTTTTGAGATATTTTGGTGATGAAATTAAAACACCAGTGTATTTATTTTGATCCTCTGATGTGAAGCTCATAGAATTCAAAATAAACTATTTACAAGTCAATAATTTGTTCCTATTTATGGGGGCACGTATATGAGCAGATTAACTAGTTATTTAGTTGCTTCAATTAGATATTTTCTTGTGATTATATATCCCATATTTATGTAGGAAATATAGGTGGAATAATAGAAAGATCTCAATATCTTTCTCATGTACATGACAGATTTTGGAGAAAATCTTAGCGTAACAGATTTTGCAGATTTCTCACGATCATATTTTGCTCCTAATTTAGGGGATCCATAATTGGATAGAAATTGAAATTTGAATTATCAAATTTGAAATTTGAATTTTTAGTACGAAAGTGTTTGAAAATTTTCAAATAATTCGAAAAGGGTAATATTGTACATTCATAAATAGCCGAAATTAATAAAATAAATATTAATTAAGAAAATATGTAAAATACCTAATATGCCCATGTATGCCCGGACATACTATGTCCGAATAGCACCGCCCTATTTTTAATTAATGCGTATTGAGCAATTCGCCGTCTTTATATAATTACTACAAGAAATTAAACTTTTAACTACATATATTTTGCCACACATAATAATGTGTAGTAGTTTAGCCACACATAATTAAAATATGTGTGGGTGAATTACACAGACACTTCTAATTAGTTATTGACATATAATATGCGTGCCTAAATATATTTAGTCACATTTACGTTTTAGCATTAATTTTATCTTTTTATTTTTTTATTTTGTTTAACTAAATCTTTTTTATATATGGTGACGTGAAAAATTGATACAAGCTATTAGCTACACATAATTATAAATTACGCATGTGTGGTTAATGGTTAATATATTTACTAGTATTTTGACATTTAATATATATGACTGCATAGTGTTAGTAACATTTATATGATGATGTGGAAAATATAAAAATAATACAATAAAAATTCCAGGAAAATAAAAGATTAAAAAACTAAAAACTTAAAACATGGATGGCATACGGATACGGTTTAAAAGTTTTCACCTTTCCCCGCCCTATACCAAAAACAATCCCTCCGAAAATAAGCGCGCTTAAATCAAAAAATAAAAAAAAATTGGTTCCGCTATTTTATTTACATCAAAGTCTGCTTTCTTATGTTGCCGTATTTAATTGTCTCTCTTTTACAGCATTAATCTTCTTACCCAATTCTCTTTTCCCCCAATAAGATTTGGGAAGGTTCGATTAGCGTCATATTCTCAACATCCATGGAAGAAAAAGAGGTGGAGGCAGAGGCACGGTGGCGGAAGGAGTTGGGTTAACTGAAAGCTTGCGGATGGTGAGAGTGACCTCCATGGCCGCAAGGTTAGAGAATTCCTCAATTCTCTCCTTATCTTTTCTATCTACTCGATTATACCATCACTATTACGTAATTGACTGGTTAGATATTGAATAATGGTGGACTCTAATTTTTTCGATTTGCTCTTAAGGAATTCTATCAACTAGATGGTGGCGTTGTTTGTACTGGTCTTGTCGAGTAGCAGGTTGCTGAGAGCCGACGAGATCTACCAAGCTGCGCGCGAGACGGAGTGGGCTGCGGTAATATGACTACTGATTTTATTATGTGAGCATTGAAATGTTTCTGATTTTTTCTCTTTATTGCAGGTTTCATATTTATCATTTTTTCCTTGTTTGCTACTATTTGTATGTAATTGACTTGGTAGAACTCACACGTATTTGCCTGGCTTCCTTAAAATAATGATAAACACAGAACTCTTGTTAATGGGTAACCATCAATCATGGCTAACAAATAAATTTTACTTTTCTACTATTCTTAATTCTCAATATAGCATATAAGAGTTTTAGGCCTTTTACATGAGTCTTAATTATTCCACATAATTCAATTCAAATTTAGAGCATTTCTTGCAGAGTTCAATCACATAAGTTGTGATTATCTCAATTCTGTTTTCGAGGTTTGCTAATCAACTAATTATGTTGGTATATGAAATGAAATTATCATGTTACTAATAAAAGAGGTGTGTCTTTATTAACCAATCATCTTTGATGTAAGGAGTGGGCAAATGATCCCATATTTCCAAAAAAAAGTATTGATGAATTTGTTGTTGGTGGAACCAAAGGTGTCATTGGTGTGCCTTTGCATGTTGTCTCAATGTTTTTGCACTGCTCCAATCCTCAAAATCGGCAAATGTATTCGACAACAAAACATATGTCGAAGGATCGTTCAACATTGAGCCCCGTTGCCAGAGTGAACTTATTAGGCCTGATCCCGGCCCTCCTCATTTCTGCGATCACTCTCAGTTCAGACAACCTGCTGCTATCTGTGTCCAAGAACAGACATCCTTGGATGGGATCTCCTCAAATGCTGCAAAACCTTGTTTTAGTTTTCGACTTTTTAAGTACATGTAGACTAAAGCATTACCAACACATCTCTCACTCCCATGTCCGGATTTGATAACTTGCAGTCCTGTTTCAAGATTAGATAGCTCGTCCATCCCGGTTAGAACAGTAGCAAAAGTGAATGCATCTGCTTTTATCTCTTCAACGATCATCCTACTCCAGAAATCGGGTATATATCCGCTGCTAAGCATCAAGAAACCATCAAATATAGCATTCCACGACATGATATCTCTATCTAAACACCCCTCAAAGACCTGGATAGCTTCCTTTAGCTTACCATCAAGAACGCATTCACCAAAAACACGTTGTTTCCATATCCAAACTTGATAAACACGTTGTTTTTTTCTTTTCTGGCGTCATAAGTTCATCGACATGTGTGCAATACTAATTTTGGAAGATAAATTTTAGCTTCTTTTGAGTGCTCATGTTATTCTGGCCTTCTATGGAATATGGATGCATATCCTCATATTATTACGCTTATTCTTTTTTGAGAATTAGCATGCTTATTTTCCTTTTATTAATTGATGCAGTTAGGACTATATATAGAATATGATACGATTGACATAAAATGAGATCTCATTAAGAATAACATAAACTTTCATCCAAAAAATTTATGGCATTGATGACATAAGCAAATGCATTATGACGTAATATATAATAAATGCAGCAATGAGGGGAAATCTATAATTTAGAGTGATTTAACATAGTGATTCTTTGGTTCAAAAAAAAAACATAGTGATTCTGAGTGCGTCCCATCATTTTAATTAATTGTCAAAATAAGTATGGACTTTGTGAATGACCAGTTAGTTTTTTTTAACCTAACATAGCAGCTACGACCTATCAATATACATCAATTTAAATAGCCACATATTGATTGCGCTATACCAATCTATTTCCCAGTTTACAAGAAAGCTCATCTTTTTGATTTTGTGAACAAAATAACTTTTTTCAACTGATTTTGTTTGCATCTTCAAATTTGATCGAATGGAACGTCTCAACTATATGTCTAGCTAGGGTTCTACAAAAGTTACTTTAGTTATGGTTTCTTTTCTCATTTCTCATTTTCCACAAAAGAAAAGATGCATTAACAAGTACGTGTAATATTGAAATATTATATTTTTGGGGTGAAAATAATCCGTGGAGATATCTCAATCATGCATGCGTGGTGGAAACACATATCCGTTTTCATGCATGATGGAGACTACCACCATGCATAAGTTAGCAAAACCACACGTGGGCAACATATTTTCAAAACCTTTTTAAAGCTATAAAAATTACCATTTTAATTTTTTTTATTTTCGTTGTAAACTGCATGTGTTTCATCTTCTATCCCAGCATATTAGATACGCGTTAGACTGCAACATGTGTTAGTAGTACGAGATGGGGAATCGAGCACTAACTGAATAAAGGAATTTGGTGTGGAGAAGTGGTGATTTAGTGTGCAGTGCACCTACATGCTCCCAGTCACGACGTCGCTACACCCCATGTAGTTGTAACATTAAGAAGTTTTTTCTTCTAAAATTAATTAGTACTACTATATTTTTGCTTTTCACCAACTTTTCCAATAGAACGTGATTGGTGCAGAATGGTGACTGTTGTTAGGGTTGTGACATCCATACAATTCCATATCTGAGTGCACATTAACATAAAGAATGAACAATAATCTAGCTAGTTCTTGAAATCTACTAATTAAGTGATGATTCTAGTTACGAGGTTTTCCGATTTAACGATGATCATATAACATTGTTTGTTATGACTGGTGATCATGCATGGTTCTCTACATCCTGTAAAAAAATTGATAGTTCCATTGTTTTCTTCCACTTTCAAACTTCTTCAACATGCTCAAAGGACCTGATTATCAAAGACATGTAGCATTAGGACAGAATCCTTGTATATCTGATCAAGAAACAACATATTTAGTTGAAAATGTAATAAATAATCAATAATAAACCTGCTGCTGCTGAATGATGCAAGTTTGCTCTGCTCTTCAACTCCCTCACTAAGAAAATCCCCTCTGATCACCAACAGTTGGCGATGAGCTTGGTGTAAGCTCATGCGATCTTTTGGTGATGCAGACGAGCATGCAACTCCAATCTGAATAACACAAATTATACAGTCGTGTTGTTCATATCTCATCTCAAACTGCTCCAAGCTTCACCCCATGTCTCAAAATTTCCTGTTACTTCTTCACACAAAGATGAGTTGTCTAGAATTTCTGTGACTCTGTGTGGTACAGACATCTTCACAAACTGGTGAAGGCTCAAGTTGTCTGAAAACAGATTGTCTGTAGGCCTTTTCCCAGTGAAAATCTCTAACAAGAGGAATCCAAAACTGTATACATCTCCAAGAATGGAAACTCGTGCTCCCATGGTTTGCTCTGCAAATTTTTGTTGTTCAAGATTAGAAAAAGAGTTTAAATAAATGAAGATTTTAGGACAAGAATCATGTGAATTCTTGATCTAGCTGTTACCTGGAGCTGAACTGGTCTGAAACTTCTCTTGCTCCGAATTTGGGAACAAGTCGAGCTAATCCAAAATCACCAACACGAGCAGTCATGTTGTCATCAAGAAGGACATTCTGCGGCTTCAGATTGCAGTGAACAATGGGCGTCTGGCATTGGTGATGAAGATAGTGCAGTGCCGCAGCTACATGTATTGCAATGTTGATCCTTTGAATAATGTTCAACTTATGTTGCTGCAGTGTATCTTCTTGTGGATGTAGCCATTTGTCTAAGCTCCCATTTGGCATAAACTGATATACCAGTACTTTGAAGTCGCCTCCTTGAAAGTTGTTGCTTGAACAAGCAGTGATCACCTTGACAAGGTTGTAGTGTCTGATGTTTCTCAATGCTTGACATTCAGCCAGGAAGCTTCTAGAAGCTCCTCTCCGTCTGAGGTTGAGAACCTTAACTGCAACAACTGTTCCATCTGAATTCAGACTGGCCTTGTAAACTCTCCCAAAACTGCCTGAACCAATCAAGTTCTGTGAATAGAATCCATTGGTAGCATTCAGCAGTCCTTCATAGGGAATCTTGGGGAAGAACATCATGGATCCTGATGCTGAATCTGGAGGATTCTGCATTCGCTTTCGTTTCCAGTAAATAAGGAGAAGAAGTAATGATAGAACAGCAAATGATGCAGGCAAGACGATTATCAAGATCAGTATTGAAGTTTTTAGTCCACGCGCCTTTCCGATTCTTTGAGGTTCTTGCTGGGGGCATGCTGGTAACTGCAGCTGAGGTATTCCACCACAAAGCCTCAAATTTCCACGAATGTCTACCACGCTCACATTTGAAAATGGGACCCGTAGAAGGAACCTCTACCTCCAGATTGTTGAAAGAGAGATTTAAGGAGTCGAGAGATGAAAGTTCTGTCAAAAAATTTGGAATTTTTCCTGAAATGCTATTGTTTGACAGATCTAAGTAGCTAAGGCCAAATTAGCCAAATTCGGAATCCTCCCTTGGAAAGAATTGCCTTGAAACCAGAAAATGTTCAAGGCCAAACAGCTGCCTATGTAGTCTGAAATCTGACCAGAAAATTTGTTATAAGAGAGGTCAACCGTCAATGTCAACAAGATGGCTGAAATTTCCTATATTTTCTGGCATGGGACCGGTGAGGGAGTTATTCGACACATTAAACGACGGAATGGTTGGTATGGTAATGATTTCTCGAGGAATGATCCCTGTCAGATTGTTTTGTGCAATCCAAATGAAAACCAGTTGCTTACAGTGTGCCAACGGAGGATCACTACGTCTGTGTGGTGAATCTGCTCGGTTGCGTGGGGCGCATCAAGGAAGCGGAGGAGCTCATCCAAAGCATCCCATTTGAGCCGAGTGCTCTCGTGTGGAAGACGTTGCTCGGAGCTTGCCGTCTCCACGGGGACATCGAGACAGCCAAACGGGCGGCAGAAGGAGCGTTGGCCATCGATGGGAACGATCATTCGACATATTTTTTGTTGTCGAATACATTTGCCGATTTTGAGGATTGGAGCAGTGCAAGAACATTGAGACAATGGTTGGAGAATAGGGATATCAAGAAAATGCCCGGTTCAAGTTGGCTTGCTTGAGATCAATAGAGGTTAGGGATAGCTAATACGGATTAAATTCGTGAGACGAATACATTAGCATACGTTTTAGCCGGACAAAAATTACTGTCAAAGTTCAATCCTTTTCGAATTTT
Source organism: Schizonepeta tenuifolia (assembly GCA_029490685.1). Taxonomy (NCBI): domain Eukaryota; kingdom Viridiplantae; phylum Streptophyta; class Magnoliopsida; order Lamiales; family Lamiaceae; genus Schizonepeta; species Schizonepeta tenuifolia. The sequence goes on along the minus strand of CM055960.1, from coordinate 17,677,917 downwards.
TGGTAAGATAACAAAATCTTCTCTCTCCCCCACACGCGCGCACACTTTGCCGACTCTCAGTGCGAAAAACTCAGTAAATGTGAAACAAAACAAGATCTTAAGCAAATTTTATTGCACGGGATGCAAAATATCCAATTGTTCAATAATGGTAGAATGATCTTGATAGTAGTAAACAGTACTAGCTTTCATGAAATTCTGGCCTTTTCAATCAGAGGAGTTGAGATGAACTAAAACAAGATTTACTCAAAACAAATCCTGCTAGCATTGGAATGGTATAAGGCAGGAAAACCTCATCTTCTCTCTCTTTCCCTGTCCAACAACATTGCGGCTCTCTCCGCCTTAAGTTTTTCGACAATTTCACGCGTCTGGGGATTATAGAAGCGGTCCCTAATAAGTTTCCTTTCTTCTGCTTGAATCTCCTTGACAGCACTTGGGTAGGGATTTGGAGGTGGCCTTTTCCCCTGAAGCTTTGTAATTTGCTTCAGCCGAGCATACGCCTTCTTTTTGGCTTTTCTTTCAGCCATATACTCATTCTATCACACAAGTGTAAACCATTCAGTTCTCAATTTCCACAAAAATCATAAAATATAGGCTTACCAATTCACGGGAGAGAGAGTATACATACATCAGCAACACTTATGGCGTCGGCGTCATCAGCTCCCTGCTCCTTCAGTTCGAGCACTCTCCAAGCAAATTGACGGGCTGCAGGTGGATCAAAACTAGAAATCCTGTGTAGAAGTGAGAATGAGTTTGGATAAACTGGTATGTAAGGTAAAACAATTATTACGAGAACTTGGAAACAAGGTGTTTGGTTTACATTTTCTATAAATATCTACAAAAGTTTATCATCAATTATCTCCCCTAGAATAAGTATTTGTATCTTATGACGTCGGAGGGGATACAGTTAAAAAAGAAGCATTTTATGTCTTCTAAAGCAAATGTGGGCGAGCCATATATGTTAGAAGTTTACAAAGAATATAAACAGCGAACACTACGAGCTTCTAAGAACATAATCTCAATCCCTCAGCTCTCAGCTATGAAAATTTGAAGATAAAGAAGACCAAACCTCGAAAGCTGAATAAAAGTCCTCATTATTCTTCACAACACTTTAGCCTCCATCAAATGATACAATTTTTTTTAACCAACTAAACACAAATTACCCAATTCACTTACATCACACAGAACTGGATTGACCGTCTTTTTAGTTGGTTTACAACGCTTAATAGACAGTTAAAGACGCAAAACTACAATTACACAATATACTTTTTTCTTAACAAAAAGTGGCACCCCATTTTGCACAAGCAATATCAACAACCTTATCAGCCTCTAATTTCCAAACTCAAGACACATAAGAATCGAAGATGAATGACTTAGCTTATTATTGGCTAGTTCGACCAAAAATCTATTCTTCTAAATGAACCAAATGGCTGCGAGTTCACTAAACAATCTAGCCAATCTACAACCGAATTGAAAATATCGATCTCACTTAATCCACAAAGCACATCAAAGCTCACAAACCAGCAAAGCGACAAGAAGTTTCTTTATCTATAACCAATCTCACAGCATAATTCTTCAACTAAAATCAATCCCACATTATATTTCTTAATCTAAAATCAAATTTCACAGGAGTAACCAGAATGAAATACACCCACGCACAAGCCAATACAGTTATTACGAAGTTTATTACTTTTTCACCATTTTCCATAACAGAAAACGCAATTATCCAGCCTAAATCCTCAAAACTTCAAATTAAATAACACATAGCAAAATAAAATCGATTAAAAGAATACTTGATGGGATCTTCAAACTTAGCATCCGGATGCTTTTGGTAGAACGTGCTGACGTAAGTATCCTCCGGAAGAGTAATCTGCCTCAGCTTATTCTGTGCGCGAGGAAACGTAGGAGGTGGTGCCCTAAATTCACAACATAATATCGCAAAAGTTATCACATTTTCGCAAAATTTCAACCAATTCAACAGATATATAGTTTGAATAATACACAAAACGGAACTTACTGTTCCATAGCTTTGAGCCACACAGGCTCCCTTATAGCAAGCCCTTTGACGAGTTTCTGAGTTTTTGCGAGAAAATTTCCTCTCATAAACGACATCGTTTCCTCCCTCAATCTGTCAACCAAAAATTGATTACAATTTTGCAGCAAAAACGGTAAGCATCGGGTCGGACCCGGACCGACCCGCTTGGACCGATGACCCGGGCCTTTTCAAAAAATTGGACCGACTCGGACCAAAGAAGAGGTCAGGACCGACCCTGACCCGGCCGAGACCCGGGGTCCGGATTCGATCCAACCCATTGGAAAATGCAGATTTAATACAGTTTTTTTTTCCCCTATTCAAGTATTAACACTAATTTTCAGTCAAGCTACACAAAATCTGCACAAATCAACATAAAAAAAATCTGCACAAAAATTAGATAAAAAATAAACCAATAAACTGCACAAAACAATAAAAGACTGCACAAAATCAGTAGCCATTAGGATCAAAACAACCATACAGAAATTTCAACGGCCTGCATACAGCAATCAAATAAACATTAGGAATAAAAATTATAGTTTTGTGCTTTCTAATGCTTAAAGAATCATTAATATCTCATATTTACAGAATAAAAAGTCCCAAAGCTATTTGGGGGTGCGTGTATGTGAGGGAGAGACTACAGCTCCACTACCAGTCTTCATAAAATTCCCTCAAAATGTCAATTCAACACTTAAAATATCCTAACTATATCACACTAGAAAAACAACAAAACTACTGAAAACGAGCTATGCAAAATAACAGAAAAACCCCAAATTAGAGAAAGGAGACGCATCCCACTTTGCAGGTATCTCCGCCATTTCAGATGATGGATCAGAAATTTCCACAAATTCCTTCGTTTTTCCCTAAATTCTTCAATCCTTTTTCTTCCGAGCTCAGCATCTGAGACGGACTCGTGCAGAGGTGAGGGAGATGGGGGTTTAGCCATTTAGGAGATTTACCTTAATGACGACGTGCACCGGAGGTCCGGCCGTCCGGAGATATGACGGCGACGTCGACCGGAGTTGGGACTTGGGAGTTGGGAGAAAAACTGAGAAGAATATTGGAAGAAAAAGGAGTAGCGGCGTGAGAGCTGAGAGAGATTTTGAGGAAGTATATATATATACTTCTTATTAATATAATAAAAAATACATTAATTAATTGTGTGGGTCGGGTCCGGGTCCGGGCACTCGGGTTTGAGCGGGTTTGGACCCGGACCGACCCGATCTATGTACGGGTATATAAATTTGGATTGACTTGGACCATTCCACTATTCGGTTCGGTTCCAACTCGGCCCAAACTCGTCGGTCCGGGTCGGGTTAGCGGGTTCGGGTTGAGTTTGCTCACCCCTAGCGAGGAAGAAGAAGAAGAAGAAGAAGAAGATCATACGAAGTCAAACTTGAGCTGCAAAATTCGAGTGAGCTTCAAATGGGATTAAGACTGAATTAGGAAGAAAATGTGTAGAACTGAATAGGGGTGAGCATCGGTCGGTCGGTCCGACCAACCGATCAAATTATATTGAATCGCGGGCCAAACCGGCCAAAATTTTTTTGAACCGAACGGACCGAGATGGTTGCTTGAACCGACTTTGAACCGAACCGAAAATATTTGGTCGGTTCGGTCGGTTTATTTGAATCGATAAAAAAAAAAAAAAAAATTGCAGCATGCTTCAATTAAAAAAAAACACTGAAATACACTGCTTGAATCTACTGTTTTTTTTTTTTATATACTGAATCTACTGTTTTTTTTTTTTAGCATACAAGTCAATCTTTTTTGCCTAACATTTTCTAATTTATCTTAACATCTTCTATCGTCAATTCGTCATCTCTTCCAGCTTCCATTTCTGAGTGTAATAAATTAGCTATTTATACAGCATTGAACATTAATAACTGCGGGTATATTTGTAGGTGCAATATCGTGAACACTAAAGAGTAATCAACAACACTGAGAGAGGACAAGATGTCGACTGTCGTGCCGCTGGGGAAATGGACCAAATGGTTTTAATTTAATGAGAGACTGAGAGAGAAATGAGAGTTGCATACGGCATACCTTAGACAAGAGAAGAGGACAAGTTGTCGGGCCGCCGGGGAGAATGGTGGCGCCGTCGCACCGCCGGGGAGAATGGTAGTGTCGCGCCGGAAAGGACGAGCCGCTGGGCGCTGGCGAGTCTGAGATTGAGAGATTGAGAGGCTAGAGTAGAAGCGGCGCACACAGCATGAATTTTAGGAGAAATAGGGTTTTAGTTTTTTTAACTTGTAAAGTATAATTTAATTTCTATATAATATACCATGTATTCGGTCGGTTCGGGGCCCAACCGAAAGAATTTCGGCAAAAACCGAACCGCGAACCGAAAATCGATTTTCATCCTTTCAAAAACCGAACCGAAAACCGAAGCTTGCAAAAATCGGGCCGAACCGACCAAAACCTATCGGTTCGGTCGGCTCTGTGCTCACCCGTATGTTTTTTCTTTTCAAAATTAATCATTTTTTAGTTTGTGTGCAGATAGGCCACACTATGTCAATTACCACTACCCAAACTAAAATAAAACCCAAATAAATAATAAATATGCATTTCATGTTTACAGTAAAAAGTACTACTTCATCTGTTCCGATATTAATGATTCATTTTCTTTCGGCACGGAGACTAAAGAGAAGGAAATTAGGGAGGAAAAGATGGTGATCCATATGCTTAGTGTAATTTTATAGTATATTTAATTCTTGTTAATAAAGTGATTTATTGATCGACAATGTGTTTTATAGGTCCATAAAGTGATTTTAGGTAAGAAAGTAGCCAAGTAAGAAGAGAGAGAGTGAAAATAGTCTAAGTTTTAACTTTTGATAAAGATGTTGGATAATTAAGAAATTTAATTAGATTATAATTTAATTCCAAAAAGGAAACTAGCCAATGATAACGGGACATCCAAAAATAGAAAATAAACCATCAATATCGGGACGGAAAGATGAGTGCGGCGGTAACTATAGTTTTGATTCAAGATCTTCTTCGAGGACTTGAATGCTCGACTCTATCTCTTTTATATAGTTCACGAGCTCGTTATCTTGATTCAGCTGCAAGAGAAACTCATGCTTTCTTGGATTGCATCATCTTTGAGACTATGAGCAGCTGCCCTTCTTAGACCCCAAGGGAGTTAAAAGTTTTTTAAGAAATCCGACACACCGTAATGCAGCCCAGATTTTTCTTCTTGGAGATGTAGCCGTCGATTAGGCGACACATTTCTTGGTCGGAATTCTGCGGGCCGATAATAATTTAGTTGCACCACGAGTTGGATATCGGGCCGATAATTATTTTTTGGCCTGATCGGACTATTTTTGTCCTTCTAATGTCTAATTCGAAATATATTGTCCTTAAATTGCAGGCCCGCGAAACTTTGTCCTTAAATTGCAAATCACTCAAAGTTATTGTCCTTAAAAAACTTTTACCTCTGAAAAGGTATGACGACGAGTAGAGAGAGAGAAAGCGCGCGAACAGTGAAGGATACTGCACAAGAGACGGAGGTTTACCCAGTGCGCACCGAAGGTAGCGGCTGCGGGTTCCCACGATATAAAAAAAAAAAGCGCGAACAGTGAAATGAGGGATAGTATCTTGGGTGAAGAGGGTATTATTAAGTCCTAAGGTTCTCTGCAATGGCAAGCATTAGCGCGAGCTTGCTGACCACTTTGTATGTCATATGGTGGCGAGCTCGCAGTAGTCACATTGGCGAGCGCACGGTCGCCCATTTTTTTTTTAAATGAAAATAAATATTTTATTAATTTAAATTAAAAACATACATGGAAAAAAAGGGAAAAATTACATGCCATCTCCGAAACATTTTCAAATTTCTTCGATCAAATCATCCTCAAGTTTTGCGTGTGCTCTTTAATCTCGAAGGCTTTCTTTCCATTTCAGGTAGTCTCGCAGCTATCCGGGGCTACTTATCACATACTCGAACTCGGTTGGGCTATAGAGGTTGTTTCTTCGTCCGGGCTCCAATTAGTTACAGAAACGCCCTCATCTTCAACTATCATGTTATGCAAAATTATGCAAGCATACATGATGTCTGATAAAGTCTCTCGGAACCAGGAACGTGCCGGCCTATTAATTATTGCCCAACGAGCTTTG